>PVJX010003492.1:0-107769 GCA_004027295.1 Dolichotis patagonum | reverse complement strand
TCAGATGAAGACATACGAATGGCAAATAAATACATGAAAAAATGTTCATCATCATTAGTCATGAGAGAAATGCAAATTAAAACCACACTGAGATTCCATCTCACTCCAGAAAGAATGGCCAAGATAGAAAACACTACCAACAACAAGTGTTGGAGAGGCTGTGGGGAAAAAGGAACTCTTCTGCACTGTTGGTGGGAGTATAGACTGTGCAACCACTGTGGAGGTCAGTCTTTAGATTCCTCAAAAAGCTGGGTTTGGAAGTCCCATGTGACCCAGCTATTCCACTTCTAGGCATATTCCCAGAAGAACTGAAAACATCATACCACAGTGATATATGTGCACCCATGTTTATAGCAGCACAATTTGTAATAGCCAGATCTTGGAAACAACCTAAGTGCCCATCAACTGAGGAATGGATAAAAAAGTTGTGGTATTTCTATACAATGGAATACTACTCAGCTATAAAGAATGATCACATCACATATATTTGTAAATAAATGGACACGACTTGAGACCATTCTCTTAAGTGAAATAAACCAAACTCACAAGGGAAAATACCATATAGTCTCCCTAGTACGAGATTTGATAAGAGTATATAAGACTTTATGGTAAGCATGAGTCCCCATCTCATACCTTTGAAGTCTTTCAAAGTTTTCAATCATCAGTTGGAATGGTTTTATCCTGTTTTGTTTGACTATATCATGCGTGATGATATGAACAGCTGTTTTGAAGAAAACAAAACATTATGACAGCTATTGCTGATTTAATATCATCCTTCTTAGAAGTCCTACCATGCTTCTTTTGTTCTACTACTGTTGGTTCTATCTATCACATTGTGTCTTATTGGGATTTGAATATGTGTGATAGTTTAAACAAATTTTTTATATCAAAAATGAGATATTATTGTACCCATTGATCATTTTCTGTTATTTGGTTCAGAAAGCCCTGTAATTCTTTCACTCTATGCATGACTTTATACTATTGTGTTATGTTTGATATTATTGTATTTGAAACTATGCTCAACTATAGCAGAGTAAGAGATATGGTGTTAGCTACTGTTGATGTCCAGTTGTCTTAATGTAAAGTACTGTGTTGCCTATGTTGTCCTGTTCTGATCTGCTCTGTACAGCCCCCTTTTGTTTTATTCTCTTTCAAATTTAAAAAAAAGAAACTGAAAAAAAATTCCCATGTAGTCATTTTTCAATGAAATTTTCTAATAAACCTCAAACTTCACAGCATATATCCCTCATTCTCTTTGGCTACTGAGGCTCCCAATGTGCTACAGGGAAGAAAATGAAATCAAAAAGCTAGAAAGGGAAGAGAAGGACATTAGAGACGAGGAAAAAAGAGAAAGGAATGGAAAAGAACCACAGTAGCCAGGTAAAAGAAAGGGCTGATTGAGTTTTCTCTCAAGCTTGGCAAAGCATGCACGCTAAAAGGTCAGTGGCGCCGAAGGGAAAATACAAAAGGATAAAACCATGGGAACAAAGAAATCACTTTATGCAGAAGTATTAGTGCTATCAGGAGCAATAAAATTGCACAGGCACAACTGAACCTCAGAATGAAAAATGTCAGTAAAGAGTGGCTGGACTGACTCTTTCAGGCTGTGCAAAGCACTTGGTCAGTTGTAGGGGAAAAGGGTATCAACAGCAAACTCTGCAGGAAACTCTGCCAGAGACCCATGCAGTCAGAGTTACGTTGAACCCAAGAACAGATGCACTAGAACTGAAATGCATGCACTAGACCTGAAATGCATGCTTTCTTCTTGCCAAGAGCATCACCCGTACACAACTCCCTCAATCCTGTCAAATGTGCAGAGCAAAGGGAAACCCCAGGTAGCAGAGCCAATCTGTGATGGCACCATTCACCAGTCAGTACTGCTGGAGCATCACCTAAAGTTGCTGGGGCTTGGGGGAATCAAAAATCATATGAGTCACAGGACCAGTCTTCAAGTATCTTGCAGTTTTGCTGGGCAAGCAAGACATACACACAAAATGATGAATGGCAATGGTAATTAAGGTTATGTTTTTCAAACATAGAGTAAGCACAGATCCCTTCAAATCTGTTGACTTAAATTTAAAAGTAACTGCTTAAATCTGCATGATCATGAAGTATGATATTATATTTAGGGCTCTTATACTAAAAAAACTAATAAAATTTGAATTAATCATTGCAATTTAGTGCAACAGACACTGTTATTTTGCTGAAACTAAATCCTCGGTTTTAGTTTTCCTGATTTACATTTCCTTTCTGCTGCACAGAAGAACAGCAGTGAAAACCTGGAGTTTACAGTAAGAGCCTCAACATGACTCCCATAAGATGTGCTTTATTTGGGCTCAGGAAGTGTGGAAGGACTGCAGTTCTTGATCTCAAATTGCTTACGTGTAGCTTTAAAGAGCAAAAATTCCTGAGAGGATATTGGGGTACAGGAGACCTGCATCTAAGGGAAGGAGAGACCTGTGCTTCAGATGGTCAGAGCACAAGGTTCTGAGGCTGAGAGCTGAATGTGGACAGCTGGTTTGAGGGAAGACACCAGCACCATTGCTCTGCTCTGTTTAGGTCTAGAGGTGCTTCATGGTGAGATAGACAGCCTCGATTTCAGCCTCAGATTTCTCCTTGGTATCTTCAAGCAGTTTTCTGAAAAAGAAACTCCAAACACACCTGAAAATGGATCTGGTACCTCAGTATTGGCTTCAGTCCCCAGAAAACACAGGCAGACGAAAGACAGAGAAAGAAGAAGCCCAGATCTAAGGCTGCCCAGGGTCAGATGGAGACCATGTAGTATAGTATAGTAATATGAATAATACAGGATCTAGGCATCATGAATATACATGCCATAAATGAATTTAGTCTCTATTCTTAAGGGATTGATGTAGAAAGATAATAAATTCACAGAGAATGTGATGTTAGAAAGAGAATATGGGGAGAGAATGTGAAGAGTTTGACCAGTGAGTACTAAGTTACAGTTAGGAGCAAGAAGTTCTCATGTGCTTTTGATAGGAGAGTGACTGGAGGTATCAATAATGCACTATATATTTCAAGAAGCTCTATGCAAGTTTGTTGAATGCTTTCACCATAAAGAAATGACAACTATTTGAAAAGATAGCTATGTCTACTCTGCTTTGACCATTGCATAATATACACATGTATCAAAACATCACACAGAACCCCATAAATGTGTACCATTTTTATGATTATATTTATATATATATATATATATATATATATATATATATATATATATATTCAGTTCAAAATAAAAGGCAGAGTTGTCATGCAGGACCAAGTAGAACACTCCACTTTATAAGAAACCCTGCCATGTTTTAGGAAGGATTTATTGAAAAGGGGCAGAAGGAAAGAAAGATAAATTATCCTTAAATACTTAAGACATTTCCATGCGACTATTTTAATATTCTGTTCCAAAAGCTATTCCTCACCTAATCACATGCCCTTGGTTTTTCATTTAAATCTATAATCATTACATAAAATCTTAAATATAATCATTCTTTTTATTAGTGAAAAATAACAAAAGGGTTTGACTACAGAGCTTCAGTTCTCCTTTTTATTTGTCCCAAAAAATGATTCCCAAGGTATTTATTCCTTTGAGGGTGAGATAAGGCTTTCATCCTTAATGTCAGATTGCCAGTCAAGGGAGAGAGAAGGAAAGGAAAGAGGAAGGGAAAGACAGAGAGACAGACAGAGACAGAGACACAGAGATAGATCAGTGGAGAGGGCACTTGTCTAGCCCCTTGCTCCTGGACATGTGTAGAATTTCTAGGAGAAATAGGGCTGAGTTACTGGGCTTTTTTGTGTTCTTACTAGAGTGTGAGATCCTTGAAGTTTGTGGTAGCAGTCACCTCTGACTTTCTCTGGCTCTCTTATTAACAAATCATTTGAATCAAATTCAAAGCTCAGGGAAGTGGCTTGAAAAATCCTTTTTTACTAGACAAAGAGATGAACAGCTTTGTCCTACAAACCTGGATGGATTCAGACACATTTCAGAAACACATATGTTTTGCTTCAGCACCCAGAATACCACAAACCCACAGCCTAAAAACGCTGCTTGCAATAAGACTAGGAATATAGATAAGCACAAAATCAGCAAAATTAAAATAGAAGGTGGTAGGCGCAGAGCTCCAAGTTAATAGAACAACCACCGCATAATCTGAGGGCTTCAGTGATCCTTTGGTCCTCATTCTGGCAGTGCTGCATGCAAAGAGATTAGCAGAAGTTTCTAGAACATCTCCCTGTGGCACTGAGATGGGCCATTGGGACAGGCCTGAGATTACAGAATGGCATGAGGTAAAAGTTAATTTATTCCATATTTTGGACAAATTGAACCAAGGTAATAAACTGCTGTCTAGTAGAGATCATTACAGAACAACTTAGGCAAATATGTGAAAGTCATTTGCAAATAATGTATCAGACCTTAATATAGAATGAGTATCACTAAAATTCAAGGATGTGTGCTGAAAATATATTCATTCTCTAAAAGGATTTTTTTTATTATCTGTGTAATCCTGTTTGGGCTTTGTTAATAATAAATAATAAGTCATCATTTCTCATTGATCTAGACACCCCTCCAAAAAATAGGTATCAATAAATATGCAAAAGTGTGCAGTTTCACTCATAAAGATACTTAGATAAAAACATGAGATAAAATTTTTCACCTACCATCATAGTATTGCTAGATCAGCTACAGAAAATAGTCTGGTCCCATACTGATCAATTTGACTTGAGGAGCAATTTAATAAAATTTAACAAATGTAAATTATTCTTCCACCTTACCAGCAGTTCCATGGCTTAACACATATTTTACAGTTACACTAGAAGCAGAATTTCCATGAATGTTCCTGCCGGTTTTATTCTTCAAAGCAAAAAATAAAGAACAGCTACTGCAACAGAAACATAAGCTGGTATATAAAAAGCAGTATTGGTAACTCATTAACTAAACGAGGGTCTAGCCATTTGCAGAACTCTACACAGGTGCTGAAAACAACAAGGTAATTTTCTGTGTGTTGTCCAAAAGAAATTACAGAATCTATGGTTCAGTAAAAAATAAATATAAAATAGCACATATGGCATAGTTTATCTTTATCTAAGAGGTTGAAAATCTTTGATGCAAAATGCTTAGGGTTAAAAGTGTTTTGGATTTGGATTTTTTTCAAATGTTGGAATATTGGCAAATATATAATTAGATATCCTGGGGAGGGTATCCAAATCTAAACAAGAAACTCATTTTGGATTCACCTTATTCACACAGACCAAACTTAATAGTACAGAATATTTTTTGTGCATCTGCATATGAATTATAACCTATCGTATGAAAGCAGGTGTGGAATTGTTCACTTATAGCTTCATGTTAGTGCACAAGAACTTTCAGATTTTGAAACTTTTTGGAGTTTATATTTTGAGATTCATGATTCTCAATTGTTAATAATTATGCACACAGTTGTATAGAAAACCATCACTGCAAGGACCTTGAAAGAGTATTAAGAATAAGTACCTTTAGAATAAAATCCTGCTTTATGTTCTTTGCACTTTTTGTGATTAGCACATTTTGTGATTTTCACACATTTTATAAATTTTCTGGGTATTACTTTTATCTACTATTTAAAATATCTAACAGGGTCCTTGCGGGACCCAGGAACTCCAGCCAGTGGTGCACACAGGGCCCTGCTAGACCCAGGTCCCTCCCGCGACTCCCGCATCCCAGCAGACCACCTCTTGGGACCCCGTAACTTCAGCCAGTGGCATGCATGGGACAGGACTGGACCTAGGCCCCTCCCACAACTGTTGCCCTCCCAGCAGACCAGCTTGTGGGACCCAGGAACTGCAGACAGTGCCGCACCTGGGGCCTGACTAGACCCAGACCTCTCCCATGACCCCTGACATCTGGGTAGACCACCTCACAGGACCCAGGAATTCCTGCCAGTGGCACAGGTGGGCCAGGCCAGAACTGGGCTGCTCCTGTGTCCCCGCAGTCCAGGCCACCCACCTCAGGACCTAGAAACTCCAGCCCATGAAACATGCCCCTGCAGTCCCACCACTGCCATTGGGGAAACCCCCAACTCCTGGACCTAGTATTGCTATTGATCTTCGGCTCCCACACCTCCCTCCAGAACCTTGGACTGCAATGGATTAACCATGCAGTATCGAGGGGAGACTCAGTGAGAACTCAGCAGGCTTCCATCAGTGAGGTGAGTGTTCCCCTAAAATAGAAACAGAGTTTGCCACATTCAGTGGGTAAACAGGAGAAGTAGTGAAGCCCCCTCCAGAAGTGGGCCATAGGTGAGCTCAGTGAGTGGGTGGGTGAGTCCTTCCTCCATGCAGAGAATATCAGGTAGGTTGAGAAGGGTGCTTATAAGGCCTCCTACAACCTGGAGAAAATTGAGAGGGCCTGTGGGACATGCAGATACAGTAAGGTCCTAGCCAAGACAAACACTATAAACAGGGGGATCTGATGACTCTGAACAACATGAAGACATAATAACAGCAAGAGCTAGGTGTTTATTTCCATCAGTACTCCTAGGCTAGTCAGCCTAGGAAGAACATAGGACTCACCCAACAGGTCCTGAAAGGGGAGTTCAGGTGACTTGCCCACCTCTTCATTGTGGGACCTAGCAATTGGTTAAACATCAACCTTACAGTAGGACCCTAAGATATATACTACCAACAGTTGACACTAGTGGGATTGAAACACCAAATATTAACCCAAAAGAGGAAACTGGCAAAACAAAAAAGCAAAATGCAATCTCAACCATGTAGTCCATCAGGAGCGAGTACAGGAGACATTCAAATAAAGAACTTCAAAAGTAACACACTGGAAATCTCTGAAAAGATAGCAAGTGAAATAAAAAAACAATTCCATGAGGCTACAGAGCAAATCAAATTAGAAGCAATCTCTCATGTAAAAACAGAAATAACAACCTTAGTAAAGAAGTTGTCAGTGCAGCTAGAGAAGAAATAGATTTTTAAAAGTACAGGAGCATGGGAAACTTATTGAAAATTTGAATAAACAATATAGAAAATAAGAATTCATGAAACAACCTCAAAGAGATATCCAAGAAAGAAAAAATTCTATTCAAAGCTGGCAAAACTGTTTAAGTGAAGGTGGGGATAGAATTTCAGACCTTGAGGATGGGATCACAATTAGCTGTCATGAAAGGATAGAACTTTTAAAAATAACAAAGCAGCATGAAATGACAATCCAACAGCTTCAAAATGATGGCAAGAGAAACAATATAAGACAAATAGGCTTCAGTGAAGATGCAGGAGTCAATGCAAATGACATAACTAAAATATTCACGGAAGTAGTAGAAGAAAATTTCCCAAGCCTGGGAGAAAAATCTGATATGAAGATAAGTGAGGCATATAGAACACCAAACAATCACAACCAATGTAAATCTACAAGCAGACATATAATAATTAAGATCCCAGACATGCAGCATAAAAATAGAATACTAAAAGCTGTTAGAGAAAAGACACAACTCACCTATCAAGGAAAGCCCATTAGAATCACAGCAGACTTTTCAGCACAAACCCTCAAGTCAAGACAAGCTTGGAGTGATGTATTTCAAGCTCTGAAAAAAAAAACAACTTTCAACCCAGGCTGATTTAACCAATGAAGCAAAACTTTCATTCAAATGTAATGGAGAAACAAGATACTTCCATGACAAAGAACAACTGAAGAAATTCATGTCCACCAAACCAACCCTACACAGAGTATTGAAAGACATACAAATAGAGATAAAATGACCACAGTCCCCAGAACAACAACTGAAAGAAACTACTAGGTAAGACAAGCAATTAAACAAGGGGGAAAAGCAGAAAGCAAACAACTGGAATATAACATGGCAAACACGGCACAGTACATATCAGTAGTATCCATAAATGTAAGTGGCCTCAATTCATCTACCAAAAGAAAGAGGTTGACAGAATGGATCAAGAAACATGATCCCACAATATGCTGTATACAAGAAACACATCTGACCCAAAAGGAAACTCATAGATTAGAAGTCAAAGGATGGAAAACAGTATTCCATGTAACGGAAACCAGGAAAAAAGCAGGGGTAACTATTCTACTTGAAGACAATGTGAAGTTCAAAACTAAAATGATTAAAAGAGATAAAGAAGGTCACTACATACTCATTAGTAGAAAAATTCAAGAGGAAGAATTATTATAAATATATATGCACCAAATACAGGAGTACACAACTATATAAAACATATTAATTGACATGAAAAACCAAGTACACAAGAACACAATTAAAGCAGGGGGCCTTAATACTCCATGGTCACAAACACATATACCAACTAGAAAAACAGTCAGCAAAGAAATAATAGAACTCAATCATACCTGTGAGCAATTGGACTTAGTAGATGTTTACAGAGTGTTCCACACAACCACATCAGAATACACATTCTTCTCATCTGCACATGGGACATTCTCCAAAATAGACCATATATTATCCCATAAAACATTCTTAAGTAAATGCAAAGGTATTGAAATTATGCCATGCATAATATCTGACCATAACTCACTGAAATTGGACATTAATGGCAAAAGAAATGGCAAAACCTGCATAATACATGGAACTTAAATAACAAACTTCTGAACAACCAGTGGCTACAGATGAAATTAAAGAAAAAATAAAGCAATACCTAAAATTCAATTAAAAATGTAGAAACAACATACTGCAATTTGTGGGATGCAATGAAACTGGTCTTAAGAGGGAAATATAAAGCAATAAATTGTCATAGCAAGAAAACAGAACAAGCACAAATAAATAATGCTTCATCTCAGGCTTCTAGAAAAAGAAGAGTAAGTTAAACCCAAAGCTCACAGAAGAAAGGAAATTGTAAAGATTAGAGCAGAAGTCAATGCAATTGAAACTAAAAAAAAAAAAAAAAACCCACACAGAATTAATGAATCAAAAAGCTGGGATTTTTGAGAGAATAAACTAAATTGACAAATCTCTAGCTAAACTCATAAAGAAAAAGAAATAAAAAACCCAAATTCATGCAATAAGTACTGAAAAGGGGAAAATTACTATAGATCCCTTGTAAATTCAAAAGATAGTGAATACCTACTTTGAAAATCTCTACTCACATAGAGTGGAAAACACAGAGGAAATGGAAACATTTCTAGAAACATATAAACTACTAAAGCTCAACCAAGAACATATAGCAATTTTGAATAACTCTATAGCAGCTATTGAAATTGAAAATGTAATAAAAACTTACCAACAAAGAAAAGCCCAGGTCTTGATGGATTCATGGCTAAATTCTACAAGAAATTTCAATTAGGTTTGATGCCAATATTCCTTAAACTCTTTGATGAAAATGAAAAGGAAGCAATCCTCCCTAAATCATTCCTGGAGGCAAGTATTACTCTGATACCAAACCAGACAGAGACTCAATCAAAAAGAACTATAGTCAATCTCACTAATGAACATTGATGCAAAGATTCTCAATAAAATACTGCCAATAGAATGCAGCAAATCATCAAGAAGATTATACATCACAGCCAAGTGGTATTCATTCCAGGAATGCAGGGATGGTTTAACATATGCAAATGTAATATGCTACATCAACAGATCTACAAACAAAAACCACATGGTCATCTCAATAGACAAAGAAGAAGCTTCTGATAAAGTCCAACACATGTTCATGATAAAAACCCTTCAGAAACTCGGAAAATATTCTGTCTACCTCAATTTCATAAAACTCCATTAAAAGACTACTAGAGGTAATAAACAAATTCAGCAGTGTAGCTGGATACAAAGTCAGTGCTCAAAAATCAATAGCATTCTGTACACGAACAAAAAACTCACCGAAAGAGAAATTATGGAAGTATCGCCCTTCACAATAACATCTAAAAAAATGAAATGCTTAGGAATCAACCTAACTAAGAATGTAAAAGACCTATATGCTGAAAATTATGCTTTGCTAAAAAAGGAGATTGAAGAGGATATTTTAAAATGTGAGAATATTCCTTGCTCTTGGCTAGGAAGAACCAACATTGTGAAAATGGCCATACTCCCAAAACTGATATAAAGATTTAATGCAATACCAATCAAAATATCATTAACATGCCTCACAAATCTAGAGAAAACACTCCTAAAATTCATTTGGAAACACAAGAAACCTTGAATAGCAAAGGCAATTCTGGGCAACAAAGGCAAGGCAGGAGGCATCTCAATTCCTGACATGAAACTATACTACAAAGCCACAGTGATAAAATCAGCATGGTACTGGCAAATAAATAGATTTGGGGATCAATGGATCAGAATAGAAGTTGTAAACACAACTGCAAAGACACTCCATCACTTGATATTTGACAAAGGGGCTAGATATGTTCACTAGAGGGATAGCCTCTTTAATAAGTGGTATTGGAAAAGCTGACCCTCCACATGCCAATGACTGATATTAGAACCATGCATATCTCCATGCACAAAACTAAAATCTAAATGGATAAAAGATCTAAATATTAAAAAAGAAATACTAAATCTACTGGAAGACAAGGTAGGTAGAAATCTTGGAGTCATAGGAGTAGGCAGAGAACTCATGAACAAAATGCAAACTGCACAGGAAATACTTCAAAGAATCAACAACTCAGATCCCATATTATTGAAAAGTTTCTGAACTTCAAAATAAATCACCAACAGAGTGAAAAGAAAACCCACAGAATGGGTAAGAATTATAACCAGCAACCCCTCAGACAAAGGACTTATATCCAGAACATATAAATAATTGAAAAACATCAAGCCCCCCCAAAAAATTCAAAGACCCTCTCCAAAAATGGGCATCTGAGATGAACATACAGTTCTCAAATGAAGATATACAAATGGCAAATAAATACATGAAGACATTTTCACCATCACTGGTCATTCGAGAAATGCAAATTAAAACAGCACTGACATTTCATCTCACTTTAGAAAGAACAGCTGCCATCAAGAAATCCACTGAAAACAAATGTTAGCAAGGCTGCTGGGAAAAAGTAATATTGCTCTACTGTTGGTAGGAGTGTAGACTGGTGCAGCCACTATGGAAATCATTGGATTTCTCAGAAGACTGGGATTGGAAGTTGCATTCAATCCAGCTATTCCCCTCATGGGTATTTTCCCAGAAAAACTGAAAAGATCATGTCACAGTGATATATGTGCACCCATGTTCATAGTAGCACAATTTGTAATAGCTCTATCTTGGAAACAACCAAAATGTCCATCAACTGCAAAGTGGATGAAAAAAATGTGGTATTTTTATACAATGGAATATTACTCAGCTACAAAAAAGATGATCTTGAGGCCTTCATAGGTAAATGGAGAAAACTTGAGTCTATCCTCATTAGTGAAATAAATAAGAATCATATTTATAACTATCACATTGTGTCTCTAGTATAAAAAGTAACAAGCAATGTAGGAGTAATAAAACCCAAAATGTGTAACTGCTGTTGTAAAAAAGAGAGGAAAAGAAAGTGCTCTAAAGGATATAAATGCATGTATGTTTAAGTGTGTAAGATAGATAACCATATTACTAAGTTTTTGTTGGATTGTTGAACTGAACTGTTTGCAGTCTCACTGTTTGACTGTCCACTTTGTATGCTTTAATTTTGTAACTTGAACAACTATTTCTAAGATGACAGTTTGTAATTTACCAACTAGTAATTTCTTGGTGCTTATTTTTTTTTAATTTTATATTATTTCTACCCTTCTTTCTGTTTTACTTTTTCTCTTTAAGTAAAATTTAAGTAAATAGATGATAGATAGATAGATAGATAGATAGTCTAATGGCATATGGTTATTGCTTTAATCTACATAATGTCATTGGAAATTCTGTAGCAAATGGAGGCATGAGCCATTATCATCTCCTTTTAAATATATTTGGAAAATATTCATTAGATATTTTTTAAGGTACAAAAATACTTCTGCATTCCCTCTTGAACTCCTGGACCTTCTAGATCATTGCCAGGCATACCGGGAACCTCACAAGTATATAAATGCACACACATGCACAGTGCAACTGCAAACTCTGGTAAGTTCTCTATGGAAAAAAATCAAGATACCTCATTACATTAATTTTTTCAATCATAGATCACTTTCTGATACTGTGTAGCTACTAGTGAGTAGATGAGATCACATGAAAACTTAAAGTTTAGTAACTTAGCAATTAAATGTCATGCTTGTTAGCATAATGGAAATTCGATGTGGAGGGTATGTCACTGCCAGTTTCCCAGCTGTGGTAGCCTTTGCAAGCAAGGCAGCCCAGGACTCCATAGGAAACATTTTGATTTAAGAGGTCGTGGGGTCCAAATATAGGTCATGATTTCTGCCTGCTTTCCCTTGGAGTCTATGCAAGGAGAATGCAGAAGTATTTTCCAACTAATCACCAACTCCCAACACAGTGGTTGGCATAAAGTCTACTTTAGAGAAAAGACAAGATTCATTGACAAAGCAGCACTAAGTGCCTCTCCATTTACCATATAACTCTTGGTACTGTTTTATGTTGGGCCATGGCCTAACCACTGGGAATATATATATATATCAGCCATATATATATATGACATGGATCCTTGCTTTGTGAGCTCATAGCCTATTGGTGGAGGGCATGTGCACATTTAGGAAATTATAATACAAGATGATAAATCCTGGCCTGGGGTGTGTACAACGTATGTACTGGGCACATAACAAAATACAAGGGTGAGTTCTTAAGAGAAGTGATACTTATGTTGAAACACTGACAATGACTAGGACTTGGTCAGACTTACAAAAAAGGTTCAGGCAAGAGGAATAATAAGTTAGTGGTCCAGAGGCAAGAGATGTTATGCCATGCTTGAGGAGTTAAGACAATTTCAGTATGGATAGACTTACAGAACACAAAAGTTCCATCCATCGCAGGGTCTGTATAAGTTTTTCTAAGGATATACAATAAATTTCATCTTCATCTTTCCATTGGGGATGGAACATAGCCAGGTGTATTCAGAAAACTGTCTGCGGCTACGGTGTGGTAAACCAACTTCCGGAAATAAAGGTAAGACTTGGAGGATGCTCTTTACTGGGATACCGGACTGAGAGACAAGCCATGGGCAGGGTCAAAACGGTGCAACTGTCACTGTCCTGCACTGTCTTGGCTTGTTAGCACCACAACAGAGATTGGGAGCCGTATGCTCCAATTCAGAAAGAAACATAAGTTATCCTAGAGAGGAATAAGGAGACATATTCTGATGCCCCTGGGAGCATAAAATTATGGGTTTCCTGTCCCAAATCCTTTGCTGACTGCTGGCATGGGACAAAGTACCCGGAACTCTCCAAGCATCATGGGAAAGATGAACTAAGTGGATCTTATTATCTTAAACAAAATATTCCAATTCCCCCCAAACAAAATATGTCTGGCTGTTAAGAGTTAAAAGAAAGACTTATAAAGATCACAGAGTTGAGGAATATTTGGCTCATCTTGAACAAGCCCCTTCCTTCTTTAGATTTGTTTGCACAGGAGTAAAATGAAAGGGAGAACAGGGTTCAAATGTGCTGCACAGGCACTTGTTTATAATCCTAGGGTACTGATAGGCTATAGTAAGAGAATTTTTTAGTTCAAGCCCGGACTAGACAATCTAGTGTCTTAGCAAGATCCTGTCTCAGAATAAAAAACAAAAACAAAAAAGGCTGGGAATGTGGTTCTGTTGGAAAGTCCCAGTTTAAATTCTCACAGTACACAGTATTGAAAAAAAGGGGAATGTTTGGAATCTTAAATCTGACATGTAACTATATTCAGCATCATCTAGTATTTTAAAATGCTAAGATCTCTATCGTGTCTCATACTAGACAAGATTTTAGTTCAAAAGGACGTTTCCTATACAAGATCCTGAAATCTGGGCAGCAGTTCCCATGTCTCCACAGCTCCTTTGTAGATGATTTACAGGTATCCTTCACGTGGCATACAAATACTCTTACAAGAATGAACCTAAATAAAATACGCCTCATTTAATATTTTTCATGCTTGTGTGCTCCAGAGAAGGTCACTGAAACAGATTCCTTCTGATGTCCATCTTTAAAATGGACCCTCTTTAGAGGTTGGTATATTTAGGAAGATGTGGCCCAATGCCCAACATATAGCAAGACCTCTGAAAATAGCAGTTATTTTTGTCAAAATGATGCACATGCTTGTTCTTCATACACTGAATTAAACAAACTCCCACCTTTGTTATTGATGTATTTTCATGATATGAGACAGGAAATCAAGAATAGGTCTATGCCAAGAAATGCCCCATATGTTGTCTTTACCCAGTAGTCTTCCAGGCCCCTGACCCTCACTGACCCTATTTTATCCCCAGCCTTAACAGGTATCTTTCAGAGAGAGCAATATTTTCACATAAGGACCAAGGCAGGACAGACTCACTCTGCAGGTCAAGAGCGGTTTGGAAAATAACATCCATCTGGCTCCTGTGTTTAGCACTAATTTCACAGCAAAAAATTTACAATGAGCTAAAGGCAAACACAAGAATCCCATTTCTCAAAACTGTGGTAACTCAAGTGATAGAAAATCCTACGCTGTGAGACATCTCGTGAAGGTGTGATTTCCCCCGAGACAAGTCCTATAGCTTGGTGGAGGAAGTAGGCTTGGGGGTAATTTGAGGTCATTATTTTAGCCCTTTCCCCTTGGAGGTGATTGTCCCCCTTCTCACCTTCCTCTAATGTCGATTTCTAGAGAAAGTCGCCTCTGCCCTTTCCTTCAGAATTGATGGTCCTGGTCTCCACCTTTATTGCCCCAGTTCCCTGAAAGATCCCTTGATTTATCCCCTTTATATTAGAAAACCATATCTCCTCATTATCTAGGAAGGTCACTGGGAGGGACATATTTCTTCTGGCTTCTATAGAAGATCACTTGGCCTTTTTTCATATCTCTCTTGGCACAGCAGGGGCTCTGTGAGGACACTGGAGGCCAGGACTAACAACAAAGGCAAATTTATTCCTGAGCAGGAAGTACAATGCAGGGACCTGGCAGAAAATATAAATATGTAAAGTGGGCTCGTCTGCCAGTGTCCTCAGTTCCTATTTCCACTTTTATTTCCAAAGCTAATTATGCCTGTCAATAGGAAGTCCTGCCTTAGCTAAGCTGGCTGGAGACCATGAGTCACTGGAAATGGTTTTTTGTGTGTGTGTTTTTAGATCAGACTCAGACCTCCATTCCATTCCCAGCAGGGACATAGGCCCTTTGGATATATATATATATATATGTATATATCTATATCTATATCTATATCTATATCTATATCTATATCTATATCTATATCTATATCTATCTATATATTCTAAGTTTTATACTACCTAATTTATTCATATTAACTTGGTCGGGTTTAGGTCAAAAAGTGTGTGTGTGAGTGCACGTGTGTGCGTGCGTCAGTGTGTATGTGTGTTTGCATGTATCCAAGTTAGGCAGATAAAACTAGAACTAGTTAGATCAGCACAGCCCACATTACGGACCTATAACTATTCAGATGATGCTGTATGTTCAACCAGAGTCATTTATGTTTCAGGGACCATCTACTTCACAATCTGCTAGGGAACCCGTTTAAAAAACGTAAATTTGCTGAGCACATTCATGAACTAGGCTTTTTGGAGACACATCCTAGGAACCTGCACTTTGGACATATTCCTATAGTGGATGTCCTTTGGGTTAACAGGATAAGAGCTCTCAGGGTATGGAGGCGAAGAGCCAACGAACAGCTGTAGTCTTTCCTTCATCTCATAACCTGACGCTAGAGGGCGCACTCCTGACAGCTGCCCAGGATTGTAAAGTGAGGACTAGGCAAGGTGATTCTAAACACCTGCAAGGAATCAAGAGTAGGGGATGGATTTGCAAGAAAGTAGAACTCAGTTTTGTGGGCAATGTTTAACCTCCCCTATGCCATCAATCAGAGAGTCTTTTTTCTTCCTTTCACTATGACAAATTTGGCTTGAAAATAAATATACCAATAACAATACATTTAAATGGGTGCATTTTATGATTTATAAATTATACATTAATAAAGCTGTTAAAATGAATAAAACTTTATTTTTTCAAAGAAAACACTATATCGATGTATTTTGAAGAGCAAAAGTGGGCAAATCTTTAATATACTCCATGATAAAGTTCCTTAGGACTCCTCAAAATGTGTCCATTCATCCGGGTAATAATTAGTGGGTCTTGCTCTATGCACAGCTTAAAACTGGGTGTTAGAAAATAAAATAAAAAATTTTTCAAATACAATGTATGTGCTATTATTTTCCCCACAGCGTCTGTGGAACTTATCCATATGACGAGCATCAAAGTATGTTGATTTTCAGTTTGGTTTCCTCATTATTTCCTGAACAGAGCTACCTGTAGGTTTTTGGCTCTTTCCAATGCAGAATTTAATTTGGAGACTAATGGACCAAAGCAGAGAGAGCAGCAGGAACCATTTAATCTGCATAAAAAGATTCATATTTACCGCGATGTCATCAGATGATGAAGACAGCACTGTAGGAAAGACCTGTCCCCTCTCTGTGACAAGAGACAAATGTTTGGGAAAGCTATGGTGCAAGAGAGGACTGGAGAGGCAGAACCCACTTCCAGAACTACAGGCGAGCAAAAGATGAGGGGAAGATAAGTGGTTGCTCACACAAATCCCACCTCAGGTGCTGTGATGTTTTAAGTCCAGGGGAAAAACACAGCAAAGAAAGGCTCACTGGTAAACAGAATGAGATCACAACTCACAGAATGAGGAGCACAACTTTTGCAGAAGTGAGCTGGAAGGGCCTCGTCACTCCTATCATTTACTTTCTTTTACAAGGGGACTCTGCAAAAGCAGAGGGCATTGCTTCATCTGTGACTAATTTTAATCAATCTTCCCCTTCAAAATGTCTAGAAAGGCCATGCAGTCTGATTCCATTTGCGGGGGCTCATAAAAAGTGCAAAATGGAAATCTTTGAGGAAAGAAGCCCTAGCACACTCGTGCTTTGCAGTCTGGGTCACTTCTCTTTATTTCTGGCCAATAAAAGGTATGTGCATGTTGTCAGTAACGGTGGGCAGCTCGCTGTCTGGGTGCTGACTCTCAGTGAGAGCCCTTTTCTCCAATCAAAGACAGCTAACCTTCCCTTGCATCGTGATTAGCCCAACATGGGTAATAAACCATCCACAGTTTAATAAAATTTCAGTGGGTAAAATAAAAGCTAAGTGGATAATTAATATGAACGTAGATCCAAAGAAGGGGATAATGGAGCTAGCATTTGTGAAATATCTCCCACACACTAGGTGCAACATTACACACATTGCTCTAATCTTTAAAATCTCTCTTTGTTGTAAGCACTTCAGCCTTTGTTTTTCAGATTAAATAACTAACGCTAGGGAAAATGAGAAAAATCCCCCCTAGTAGTTATCAAAGCCAAACTTGAACTTGGGTCTAGGCTCTTTTCCATCAAGCAGTGTTCAAAAAGAACCCAGTTCTTCCCTTGAAGGTCAATTAGAAGAGCATATACAATTTATTTTACATGGTTGGTTGATTGGCTGACGATATAAAAGTTTATGAGACTTCATCCATGCACAGAATTGTGATGGCTTACCACCATTTTAAACACTGTTGCCCCCATCCATACTTAAGTTTCTCATCCTGTCTATTGACTTTTTCAGTATTCTTTGTAATCAGTCATCAGTTGCTTGACATTCAAAGCAATGACTTAACTGGCCAAATTTTTCCTTTCTGGCTTTGCCATCCTGTCCACTAACTAGGCAATTCTCTTTATGCCCTCAATGCCCTGACCATCATTTCCCTTCCCTACAATGACATATCTTACAAATGGCCTCCCACCATGCCCTGCAGTGCAATGTCCTCCATACTGTGTCATCTTACTCCTGGGTGTAGCTGACAAATCTCAGTGGGAACTAAACAAGGAAGAAGCAATCAAGAATCTGACTAGTGTAAAATGATACGTAGGGCTCTATCCACATTCAGAGGAGTTTTTTCCAATATAAGATAAGGCTGCCATTTGGATGGGGTGTCATGCAAGAAAAAGAATGAGTAATTGGTATATTATCAGTTCTCCAAGGAAGCATGTAGGTTATTGGTCTTCCAAGATGAAGGAGGTTGAGCAGGTATGCTTGGGAATGTACAGTCAGTTGTGTATCTTCTGAGTCCCCAGTGACGCATCACCTCTGTCTCCTGAGGTCTTCTAGTTCTGTCTATTTGTCTAAAACTGTTTTGGATTGCCTCTCCTATTTGAAACTCACAAAATACCCATATCTTTGCATTAAACTTGGCTTTCACTTGGGTAATTTGAGCCAAGTCCTTGCATGTTCAATAAAGGAATCCTGCATGAAACACCTTTTTCTTCATCTGGCCGGTATTTACTCAGCTTCCCGTAAAGCCATTACTAAATTGGTGGTCTACCCCCTAATAGCCTAGAAACAGTTGTGTGTGTGTGCCATCCTTACCCCATACCTTCACAATGACTGTTTCCTATTTTGGTCAAGTCCCCAACTAGACATAAATCTTCTTAACATCAGAGACATTTGGATGGACTTGAATCTACTTGGATGGTAGCAGGTTTCCCAACAAACCCGTAAACAATTGTGTGGGGTTTACCTACCACAGTTTTATTCCAAGTGACTGGGTGAGCCAGAGTAATAAATATATTAATCTTTCCAATTTGTATTTGCAGAAGCTCAGACAGTGGTTGCTCAGCTAATAAGATTCAGCATGAGCTCTCACATCTAGGAGGTCTAGGGCAATCTATAGAGAGAATTTTATTCTTTAAACTTTATAATGAAAGAGACAAAATTATCCAGCTTTTCACCGAAGGAAAACCATTTGGGTCATAGTGAATGAAACACACTGACTGGGAGTCTATTTTCTAAATTACTAAGGTGCAAGGCTGGGCACTTTTATTCCTTTTCTTTAAAAAAAATCGTATTGCCTCTTTAAAGTAGGTTATTTTTATAGCGATAGAACTCCTGGAACAGTAAACAGGAGGTGAATGTATCAGGCTTTAAAGGTGAAAGAGGTTATTTAAGAGTGTTATCAGAACTAGCCAGCTGCAAACACACACAGTATCAGAAAACCATAAAGCTTTCCCTTCATAGCAGGGCTCAATTATTCATTAGGCCACCCTGCTGCAGGGGGAGGGTGCTTATAAACTTAGTGTCACAAAAACCTTGAGATGTCCAGCCCTCCCTACCATCCTGTGGTAGAAATGAGCAGTTTAGGGAGTAGTAATTATCTCTCCAACCTCCCTTCATCCCCAGTACACTAGAGTTTTGAGAGTGATAATAATGATGATGATGATGATGATGATGATGATGATGATGATGATATTTGTCATTTTCTGGCACTTTTCAAGTTCCAGGGTAAGTCTTCACCCTAAGCATGGTTAAGTGATTTGTGAGAAATTACACAATAAGTTAATACAGAGCTGGAATTTGAACCTGTACATTTTGGAGACTTAAAATTATGATTTTCATCTGTTACTCTAACATATCTAATCCCTCTTATGAAAGGAAGGCTAATCTTGATTAATCCTTTGAGAAAATCTTTTAAAGACAAGGAGCAATAGCTTCATTTGCAAATCATCTACCCACATACAGCTCCTTCCTTTTGGAGCTTCAGAATACCTTCTGCCATGTAAAAGGCTCTGAGAATGCCTGCAGCAGAGACAAATATTTCCCTGTGTAACCCAGAATTCACAAATTCATTTTGACTTCAGAACCCTTTCCTATCACACAAAATAAGGGTCTATGCTTGATATATTAGGGCAGTAGTATGTGCTGGATCAGGAAAGCCAGGAAATCCCATGTAGTTGAAACTGGAATCCTTTTTTCCTTAGGGTCTCTCCAGGTCTGCTTTTCTTGAGTCTACTTTGAATCATAACCCTCTGTGCCTTGTGCCAATTCCTTCTGCTGGTTATGGAGGAAAGACTTTGGCTCCCAAATCTCAGTCCTACTCTTGCAAGCTGAGATACAATACCATTCTGCTAGGTGTATGCAAGCTAAGTTTTGTTATCTGTGAAATCATGCTTTAGAAAAGCAAAGTTTTATTTTGTAGAGATGTTGTGATAACTAGAAATAATGTGTTATGTATTTCACGTAGAGAATAATGGCAGAAAAGCGAGGTGAATCTTGAGTTTTGATCTTCTTTGTCTTTTTCTTTCTTGTCTTTCTGAGACAGAGTTTCACTATACAGTTCAGGCTGGCCTTGAGCTAACTTTGCACCAAGGCTGGCCTCAAACTTGCGGTAATCCTCCTGCCTCTGACTCCGAAGTGCTGAGATTACAGGTGTGCACCACCACGGCCGGCCCTTCATCTCCTTTTTCTACAAAGCATCAGCCCAAGAACAACTGGAAGCTGCAGCAGCAGCTGGGGGGGGGGATACTTGTTTAGCCCCAACCTGGAATCAGAATTTTCTATGCCCCATTTTCCCTGAGGTCACTTCTCTGCTTCATTACAATCAAGAAGCAAAGAAATCAAGAGTGACAAGGACTCCACAGCAAAGGGAAAGGCTGGTTGCACTGCTGAGCAGGCAGGAGAGCCGGCATCCCAGACGTGACACCCATTTTTATACAGTTTTCCCTCCATTCCTCAACTTCCACTTTTTGCAGATCCAGCGCATGGCTGTGCCTTGTCTCCTGACTGAAGTCTCCTTACTCATCACCTCTTTTTCATTTAAATCTTCATCTCAGAATCTGCATCTTCCATGACTGAAGATCTTGTCACTCCCTGACATAAACTGCATAAAACTCATCGTGCCAGACTTCTTCCTAGCTTGAATTATGATTTCATTACCACTCTAGCCATCTTTCTTTCTGGAACACCCCACTCAGGGTCATATTACATCAGAAATATATGTTAGAGTCACACAAGCCTGCTTTTCAATCTTGACTGTACTTATGGATATCTATGCGACCTTGAGTCAGTTTCAGAACCTTTAAGAACCTAAGTTTCTCTTGGGTCTAAATGAATGTACCTGTCAGTATGCATCAAGGTTCATAATAACTTGAGCAATTAATTAAAAAAAAGCATGCCAACGTTTAGAGGAATGTCTAGCACAAAGTATAAAAGCAATTTTCCTTCTCAGTAGGAAGTCATTGGAGATCAAAGTCCTCAAACCATGCAAGGGGTCATTGGTGAAGTCATAGTCCTAGAGCAGGTAGAAGAAGTTTAGTTATAGAATGGTGACGATTGTTTGCTCTCTATGTAACAGTAGTATATGCATAGAGAGTAATATATATATAGACATATATATATTTTGTGCTAAGAAACTTTTCCCTTCACAAATGAGGTTTTATGGAAGATAAAGATAGTTACAACCGGGTAAAAATACTAAGCCTGCCAATTACTGACTGTAAGATTCAGGGAAATATGCTTGTACTAATAATATTAGTGAGAATGCATATGGAATTATTAGTACTGTAACTTCCACACAGTAAATCATCAATGTGTGTTACTCATACTGTAAACAAAAAACAACTTTCAGACTTCAAATAATAGCAGTTAATGTTCATATGGTAGTTGCTATGTGCAAGGTTATATTCTAAATATTGCTTGAATACTTTCATTTATGATGGTTAATCTTACCCATCAAATTGACAGAGCTAAAGGTGCTCAGATAGCTAGAAGTGCCTCATTTATGGGTGTATGAGTAAAAGCACTGCTGGAAAACATCAGCATGAGATCCATTAGAGTGAAAGAAGAGACCTTCATTATGGTACATGGGCAACGTCCACTTTGTTGGGGGCCCAGGCAGAACAAACAGGGAGATGAAGCGTGAATGCACTCCCAGGCATTCCATTTGAATTGGAGCATATACCTGGAGTATACACCTTAAATCTTCAAGGAGCAGCACTCCAGAGTCTCTGACATACAGACTCGGTCCTGGAACATGGCTGCTGCCACTTGTTCAGCTGTGATCAGACTGCTTTGGACCATGGGCTTTCCTGGTTCTCTAAGGTGCACATGGTAGATGTTAGAATTTCCTTGCTTCCATAATTATGCAAGCCAATCACCATAATATTTATTTATCTATCCATCTGCCTATTACTCTATGTTATACAAATCTGTTTCTCTGGAGAATCTTAACTCATATATCATTGAATAACCAAAGATGAGGCTGCTGACAACAGCTATACCACCTAAGTCAAACAACAAATCAGTGGAAGATCTTGAAAACAAGGTCTTACATTAAATAGCCTAAAATCAGTATATTAAGCACTATTCTGGCTCCAAAATTCAGAAAAATAAGTGTTGTTCCACATACCCCTTATTTAGAAGCTTAATTTTCAGAAGAGTATTACCCTTCTTAATTTGTACAATATTTTATATCAGTCATAGTTTTAAGTTGGAGGAAACAAAACTGAATCTCCCAGGTTTAGCAATACATGAAAAGAGTATTTTTGATAGCTCACAGAGTGGAGAGGAGAGCTAGAGACCCAGGCTCAGAAGAGTGGCAGACACACAGCTGAAGACACTTGCGAAACTGCTTCACAAGAAATTTCTAGGCTAATGGAGTAGATTCTTTTAGACACATTCCCACAAAGAACAGCCATGACTACCGAAAAATACTACACAGACAGACACACACACACACTCACACACACACATGCACTCACATGCACACATATATACAGACACACAAATCTCTTTTATTTACCGGAAGGTATTAAATAGAATACATAGATGTGGAGCCTCACTGCCTGCATTTCAACTGCTCTGCTTGGTCTTGGACAAGGAATTAACTTTGCTCTATCTCAGTTGTTGCATCTGTAAAATGAAAATAGTAAGACTTGCCTCCTAAGAATGTCACGTAGGGCTGGGGATTTAGCTCAGCGGCATAAGCTCCTGCCTTGTAAGCAGGCGATCTTGAGTTCGATTCCCGGTACAAAAAAAAAAAAAAGAATGTCATGTAAACCTGTCATCCAATATTCATAATCAAGCAAATCAGACTGACAACAGCGCAGTGCCTTGAAGAATGATGAGTAAATGTGGAAAGGGTAGATGGGCTGGAAGGAAGATTCTCATTAAAAGACTGGCTTCTTTTCCTTACTCAGTGGCCAAAACAGTGCCAGGGATGCATTTCAAGGCTACTACCCCCAGTGACTCCAAGTCCCCAGCTTCTAAAACTACTGCCTTTCTTACAAGCAACCTTTAAAGGAACCCAGAAAACTGCAGGCTACTCTGGATCACCTCAGCTCCACGAATCCCTCTGCAACTCAGAAGTCAGTGTACCTTGGAAAAAGCACCCAGGTGAAAATGATACCATGTTTCTCTCTATTTTCACTTCCGGCTCATTTTCAAGTCTCATCTTTCAGCACTAGAGAAGGACAAAAGAAAACCAACAAGACATCCTTCCTGTTAGCCTTGAAATGTCTGAAAGAACCCCAGAAAAATCAAGCTGGAGATGTCCTTGCCTAGGAAATTGTCATCTAAGCTGTCAGCTAAAACCCCAGTGCAGTGTTTACTGTGGTGACAATGTGAGAGGTGGAAAGACCACGGCATGATTTGGGGAAGGCGCTATTTGCAATGATGGAGGCTAAATCGCTGGTCTTAGAATCTGAGCACACTGGATATGGATATGAGACTCAAGAGAATAGGACAAGATGTCCCCTACCCAACCTGATGAACTTATTCCCAAGAGATGTCTTTTAGCACATTAATCTTCTTTTTTGATCACCGTAAGAAAGAAGAGCACAATGGAGTTCATTATCAGTCCAGAAAGGCTATAAATGTAATTCAATAATTTAGGATATATAATCGTAGTTTTCTGACTCCGGATTTTGTTTACATATCAGTATACATCAGAAGTTTTTGCTTTGTATGGACTTAGTCATTATACACTCTTAAACTGCTGTCATCTCTACCACAGGAAAAACCCACTCCTGTGCATTCTTATTCGGATCCTTCTGAGATATTTGCGGTAACTATTACTACTGCCAGACAATAAATGAAGAAATTTATGTAGAGAAACATAATCAAACGTAGGCAACCTTGAATTATGTCTAAAATGAGGGTGTGAGGGTGAAAGGGAAAAAAGGCACAGACACAAAATTAAATGTTCTGGAGCTTAATAATGATTACAAAGTGAAGATTTCTGAAAACATTTATGCTATTCATCCATTAGACCTAACATTAATAGTGACTTTTTTGAAATGCCTTTTTTTTATCTATTTAGAATTCTCTAGGGGCCAGCCAACAAAGAAAGGTTTTGTGTTTTGGGTTGTTTTGTTTTGTTTTTTTACAGGAAATTGGTTAGGGCAGTGAAAAACTGTTTCAAAGGAGATTTATATAAAATGTTAGCAGTTCAGAAACACAATAAATGTGGAGTTTCGTGAAATTATTTGTTTGAACAAGGGATATTAATTATCCATTTACAATGTAAGTATGCTAAACTCTGCATACATCAAAAAGCAAAGTATACAAAAATCCTACATGTGTGAAGGACCATGAGTCCAGTGCCTAGTGCAAACTGGCTCCACACATACAGATTAGATACATCAAGAAAATGGGTACAATATGGTGGTACAAACCTGTAATCCAGTACTCAGGAGGCTGAAGCAAGAGAATCAGAAGTTCCAGACCAACCAGAGCTACATCAAGAATTCAAACTTTCCCTGGGCCTACGTTGAGAAACCCTATCTAAAAAACTAGAGCAAAGGGGTAAAATGGATGGACTGTATCCACTTTAAAATCTGAATATTTACATAGGCTGAAATAGGTCAAGAAAAGCATAAATTCTATCAAATCTAGCACCCTGATAAAAACTTGAGGAGGTAGAAAGAAAACAATAATCAATATCTTAACTCAGTATTCTTGAAATTGATGCAAAACACAATAATCATATAAAAATTAGAAACGAATGGCAAGATTTTTCCTTCAGCTTTGTGCTCAGCTCGTCTCCACATGGCTGTGAGTGACAAGACAGCTGAAAGCAGCTGGAAGAGAGAGAGCTGGCTCTGCTAATACCTAGGGGACCACCTGTCTGAGTGAGGACTACGATTTCACTTTCCTATCAGAACTCTTGGCAGTTTGCGACAAGCTGCTGAAAAAAAACAATACTGATATTTGAGAAGAAAGTGTCTTTAGAAGTTCAACTGCTTTTGAAAATGGAAAGGAACTAATTTTTCTGACTCTAGTTTGAATATATGTAAATATATTGAAAGAAAGCCACAGAAGGAATCCAAGGGTCCCGGGGACTCTCCACCGTTCTGTTCCTGTGTAACTTTGGTGCAGTTACTCAGCTTCTCTGTCCCTATTCATCCCATCTGTGACACAGGTAGATCACTTCAAGTTCAGTGCTTCTTGGAAGTTTTCCCAGGCTCAGGTTTCCAGATGGGGGAGGAATATCCTGTTGTCTTTGAAACCCAGAACACAGTTACCATAGCATAGATGCACTGTATATGTTTGAAGTAAGGTCTAAGCAAAATATTCCTATATTTGTCATACAGGAGAGTCATAAAAATTCCTTATTGAAAGAGCTTTGCTTAGGAGTACAGAGCAATTCTGCATAGGAGTTTTATGTAGATCTGTGTTTTGTCATCCTAAGTGCATTTGTTCAGATGTTACCTGGTAGACTCAGCAGACAATCTTCATTCTAAATCTCAGTCCTTTCGTCTCTAAAATACAGGCATAGGCCTCATCTCTTGAGCCTTAGTACTTTAACATTTAATGTTTCTCTGAATGTGTAAACTGATTTCTCCACATGTTCTTAAGTTGGGAAACCAGAATAAAGTTTATTCCCCATACAAAACATCTCATTCATATTAGTCAAATTTTGTTTTACTTTTCTAGTTTCAATTGCACTTAGTAACGATGATTTTTTTCAGCTTTTAATTTGGTGATACACTGAATTTGAAAACAATTAGCTTATTTATAATTGGAAATGAGAACAAGATCCCGGGGATGTTCTATATCCATACCGCTCTTCTCTCCCGTAAGAAGCAGTCTCCTTAACTGATGCTCCATTGTCAGGGCCGTAACAAACAGGGAAGAAATGGAAATTGAAACTTTTTAAAATGATATCACCTTCTCAAAACACCTCCTTCAGAAGAAACAATCTTTCCCGCTTCCATGTGAGTATCTGACACCTGCACCTGACACTTCTCCCTTTACACAGTCACCAGGCTTGGAGTCACGCGAATCTTCCTATATTTTAATTTAGAGGCATCTTTGTGGCACGGGAGGTCCCTGAGTCTGGCATGATGGTTTACACTTCCTTTTCCACCTCAACATTTTAGAATGGTGGAAGAAATTTCCTTTGGTGTCACTGATCCATCAGTTTTGCTCCCTCTGGCTTACTATCATTATCATTAGTGTCCCCATCATGCCAAATACTGCCTGTCACCTTCTTTTACTTTCTTAACACAATTCAGAAGCAAAATGTGCTCTACCGATTATATCCTTTTCCTCCAAGTGTATTCTTTATAGTATTTTATTTTTTATAACATGTATTAATTTTATGTATTAACGTGATTCAGTATGATATTTCAGCACATACATAGAACACACACTGATTATCTCCAGTCTCTCTTTACCCACTCTATACCCCACCACCTTTGCAACCTCTAATAATTTCTAGTCTACATTTTTACACTCAGGTCAACCTGTTTTAGCTTCCACACATGAAAGAGAACATGTCGTAGTGTTGTTTTGTGTCTTGCAGCTAACCTGTCCTCCAGTTCCATCCAGTTTGCTGAAAAGGACAGAATTTCATCCTTTTTTATGGCTGAATAATATCGTGTGATTGCGTGTGTGCGTGTGTGTATACATGTGCTTGTGTGTGTGCATGGCCTTTCCACCAGCTCATCTGTTGATAGACACCTAGGCTGATATAACATCTTAGATATTGTGATTAATTCTGCAATAACATGGCTGGTTTTTTTTAAATGCCAATTTCACGTCTTTTGGCTATATACCAAGTGGAATTGTTAGTTCAAGTGGTAGCTGTATTTTTCATTATTTTAAGAACTCAATATTATTCTTCTTCCTGGATCCCTTTATAAAAATCAATTCAAAATTAATCAAAGACCTAGATATTAGACTCAAATCTATGAAACAACTAGAAGAAAACATAAGGAAACACTTCAAAATGTTGAGCTTGGCAATGATTTTTGTTTTTGGATATGACTCAAACCTCAGGAAACAAAAGCAAAACTAGATTTCAAATGAGACAACATCAAAGTCAAAAGCTTCTGCACATAAATGCCGTGTTAGCCCTGCCAAGGTGTGAAGAGTAGAGCGGTCCACTCATACTCAGCTGTGAGGAAAACATTACCGCCACTCCCTGTTGAAGGCATGTCACATACTGAATCAGACCTTATATTATGCCAAACACTATATACATGTTCATGCCGTGGTTATAATTGCCCTCTTGATACAGATGGAAAAATGGATCTTTACAGAGCATGTTAAGTTTCCTACAGTTACATAATTCAAATAAGCAGAGCTGATCTTTTGCCCTGGTTTTGCCTGATTCCATGGTCCCCTCCCTTCTGGCTGTACTACACTGGCGATAGAGTTCTAATGCAGCTCAAATTAACCCCCAACTTCTTTGTGCCAAAACACAATGTCATTTCAAATATTAGTTCTAGCATTGAAGGACCAACCAGAAAAGAAAAGATCTAGTCCTGACTTGGCTAATTTTATCTTGTGGCTTTGACTTTGTTTAGTAATTTTCTTTCTTTCTTTCTTTCTTTCTTCCTTCCTTTTTTATTTTTTGGTGTTTTTAAGAAGCAAAAGGTAGAGGTATTTTCTCTAGGTGAAAGAAGTTGATAGGCAGCCAACATAACTCACCGACTTATGGCATATAATAAATCATGGTATGATCAGAAGTCTTTAAATCCACAAAGCAGCTGAATGAATACTTGACAACACCAATACAGTCAAAATCAACAGGTTTTGTAAGATGTATTTTGAGACATATATAAGAGCAAAGAAACATAATGGAAGAGAATCAAAAATGTATCGAGGTTTTGAGTTTTGTAATTTGCTAGATAATATTTTAATTATCCAGGTGAAAAAGCAGAGAAAGAACAGATAAATGACTGGAAGATGAACAAAATCATCAGGTTACATCTGATTTATCTAAAAGAAGCAGTCCCAGAGGCAACTGGCCATGTAAATGTGGAACTCAGGGGAGAAGTCAGCACTAGCCATAATGATTTGATAATCTGCAATCATTTAGACTCTAAAGTTGGGTTACTTCAGGGATTGGTCCCAAGACCTCAGATTTTGACACTTAAACCTAATATGATCATTTAGGGATGTAAGATAGATAAACAAAAGATATATGCCAACACAGACTCAAAGCAGCCTGATCAGTTGGTCATGGAATGACACCTCCAAATCTTTGAGCTAAAAATGAACCTTTCCTCTTTCTAAGTTGATTACTCTAATAGTTTTAAAGTAAATGAAATATTAAGGCAACATTACAAAAGAATTTGGCTGACTTCAAATTCTTGTACTTTCCATTAGACTTTAATCTTGTCACTGATCATAAAAACAAATGGGTGGATGTAGGGAGATAGGACACGGGTAGACTGGGAGGAGAGAATGAGTAAGTGAATGAATTCTAGTGATCTGAGAGGACATTTTCCAAATAGTGTCTGGTTTTACTGAGAAGTGGATGATACTCCGTATGTCCAGAAAAGAATGCAAAGAAGGCTTTATTCCCAATGAAAAATTTCAACCATCACTCTAAGAATGCTTTGCATTTTTTAAAGATTGGTGGGGTTCTTCCCACCCCATTTTCAGCACACATGCCTACTCAGAACTGATACTAATTAACTTGCTCTCTGTAAAGTACTTAGAAGGTAGCAGGGACCCATGGCAATGTAGACCTAAAGAAAATAAAGTTGTTTTCTGTCTGTTTGTGGCTGACTTTCCCAACTGCTGTTCCTGTGATTTGACTGGGAAAAGAAAAACTTACCAAGCAAGTGGGGCATGATTTCTCCCTTCCAGATATGTAATTTGTCTTGCCGATCATTATTCCTGTATTCTCAGATGCTTACGGAGTTCTTTTCATTATTTTTGTTCCATCAGTTGCTAAATAGGGATGCTGTTTGCCAGCAGGACATTTCCATGAAGTTTGCTTTGTTTTGTTTCTCTTTGGAGGGAAAAAGGAAAACTACCGGTAGGGGAAATGGGGTGCTGGGGTGTAGATGGTTTATTTAATTATGCAGCCAGCCTAGAAGCCAAGTCTTTTAAGAGTACTGGAGGCAGGGATTTGAGTTCTGTTTATTCAGAAATGCTTAGATTGAAGTGGAGGAGAGGAATGTGGAAAATAGAAATAATTCTTTGGTGCGATCACAAGTATTCACTTGTTTCCCCCAAAAGATCTGGGATCATTTGTTTTCCTGTTTAAGAGACCTATTTACAAACTACAATTTACAGAAATAATGCAGTCTCTCATTTCCTGGCCTCCTATAGTTACAAGGCTTCTTGTCCCCAATCTGGCCATTAACTCTGCCTCATACTTTTCAAACTCTGCTTTTCCCCCACAAGTTTAACGAGATACAGTCTTTTTCATCTAATGTGTCTATTTCCCTGCAGTCTTGGATACAGTTTGTTCTTCTGACTGTCCTTTTGTAAGTTGCACTGTTTGCCCATGTTTGATCAGAGGACAGTTTGCTGTGAACACTCCTCACCCTGATTTCCATGACTATACCCCTAGCTTCTCTGTTCACACATACAAAATATAATACATCTTTCCCTATTCCTATAATGAGTTGGGTTTTTTAATTATTCCAATAATGCTATCTTCAAGATGGCTGCTATACTGTGTCCCATTCCTCTGAGGGATTCTCATAGATGAGAGGAGAAAGATCCCTGCAGCAGGAACTGATGAGGGGAAACACAGATGCAGTCTGGAAGAAGATTAAAAAAACATGGAGAAGCTCAAAACAAGAGGTTTAAGGAACTAAATGTATTCATTATGCTCATAGTGACCCACAAGACCAGCATGTCTGTTCTTGTTGCAGTAATTCCTTGTGGGGTCCTATGGGCCTTCAATATGCTTGCTGGTGTCTTCTCCCCTGGATTTAGTAGGCTACACAGAAGAACCTGACAAGTTGCAGGTTGCCTATACTAGCCTGTTTTTGTTGGTCTTGATATACCAACATTTATTTTTCAGAAATGAGGGCTATGAAATAGAAACTAAAACTTTTCATTAGGAAGTTCCATTTGGTCCTTCCCGTGACTCCCAGATCTTACTGTACTTCATCCTCCTGCTAAGCCTTTCTGGAGCCTCTCTTGTGATTTCTTCCATCGTTACCTCTGAATTCTTTTGTCATTCTGGGTATTTTTCCATTGTGGGTGTTTCTCCATCTTAATACTAACATTTAATAATTGTCTAATTACCACATGCCAGACAATTTCCTAAGGCATTTTACATGTATTAATTCATAAAATAGTCTTTGAATTAGGTTATATTATCATATCTCTGCCTTACAGGTAAAAACAAAAAAACTCTGAAACATAGAGTGATAAAATAAATTGTTCCATATCATACCTAACAAATGTCAGAACAAGGATTTTAACTCAAACTTTAGTTTCAATATTAATTTCCAAGTTCTTAATATACTCAGTGTATTTAGATAAATTCCCCCATTTTACCAGTGAAATCTTCATGCTTTATCTAAAATTTAACAATTTTAAACTGGAAAACTGACTATGCATTTATTCTAAATATTAGAAATAATAGCTTTCTGTGGTTGAATTCATGTTACGAACTCATAAATCAAATGTCTTCCTGGCTTCGTATTGAGGAGTCCTTTATCTTCCTGAATCTGAATGCTGAGCATTTGCTGGAGAGATCAATGAGTCTTTTTTGCACTTTTCTTTTCTTTTATTTTTTCTTTTCTTTTATCTTTCTTTTTTGCTACCTGTTCCATCTACTTTCTTCTTTCCAAGTATTTTTGTTTATCTTTAATAATTCTCTGGGATCTTCTGAGTTATAGAATTTAAAATGTGGCTTTTTTCAATGATACATTCTGCTCAGCTATAAATCAAAGTGGAAAGGATGTCACATGAAATGAAGGTGATATACACCACACCAGACCTGGTTGAGATGTTAATCTACACACTATAAAATGAAGCCCTTTGTGAGATCCTGCCACACTTCAGTGGCCCTTTGTATAGCAATGTTAACTTAAAAATGAACTGGGTCAAGTGCTTGACAATCCTTGCAGAGTATTGCTGCAATCCTGTTGAGAAAGACCTGGTCTGGGAATTGCAGGGAGATTCCAGACATGGAGGGAAAATCCTTCACAGATCTGTACACCATTATAGGTACCTCCTATGTCTCTGCTATAGAAGACAATATAGGTTTCATTAACAATATACACAAGCACATCAAAGTTGGAGACAATCTTTAAAAGGAAAATAATTCAGAAGACATAAGGATAAACAAAAATTACTTGTAAACTATATATTAAGTAGTATATGGTTCAGAATATAATTATTACTGCTAACAAATTAGCACACTGGAATGCAATAGAGAAAAATAATTTCTACTTATAGAATCACAAACTAATCATTTAAAACTTATGAAACATAATTCATTTCTGTGTTTTGCCATTCTGTTCTCTTAAAAACTTATGAACCTTTGTACTTAGTATCACAATCAATCTATCAAGCTATCTTTCTCCCCCAAAGATTTCAGAGAACAACAATAATATCATTTTCAATTATCAGCTTCATAGCAACCAGTAACTACTCTGTGTGCTGAAGACCCAAAGAAAGCAAACTAAATGTAAATCACCAAGAGAATGCTATCAGTCCATTGTCAGTTAAAGAACTGTACCTTGACACTTATCAGAATTAAAGACTATGGTTTACACTCTTCTACAGGAAGACAAGAGATGGCAGTTGTGAGGGTGTGCCATCTGCAACACCAAAGAGCAGTCTGTGAGAGCCAGTTTCCATGGGGCTTCTCTGTCGTGTGTGTGATAAGGATGACTGCCATTCTAGCAGTGGTGAGCAGCAGTAATAACAGGTGCACAAGTGTCTGGCACTCATTCACAATGCAGGAGCTAGATTATCCCCTCCCCCTTCTGGCTTCAGAACTATCAGGACAACTCCATTGTGAGTATTACGTGTCACAAGCTTCAATCAGTCAAGTTTTTGAGTCAATTAGATTTCCTCCATCTCCCCTTCCTGAAAGCAGATGATGTTGCCAAGTCTCTAAGAGGACATGCTAGGGGTGCAGAGATGTATGGTAGGCTCTGGGGGCAAGGCCATAGAGAAGATCATTAGACTACTCAACTTTATTCAAGCGACCCTAAAGTTCAGTAATCCAAAAGTTTAAAAGTGGTGAGCACAGCACTGAAAACACTCAGAATGCAGCCTGCGTGCATGCCTGCCAAGTGACATCAGACAGGAAAGCTCCCAAATAAGGACACTGAGCAGGGGTGCCTCACACAAGCCTTCTGCTATTTCCCCTGAGAAGATCTTCATACCCTGGAAGACAAGGATACGGCAAAGCCCAGAGGCATCTGTAAGAGGTTTTACACTTTGTGTAAGCTTTCAGAGGATTGTTGGCAACAAGGCCGTGACTTGCTCTACACAGAGAACTTTGTTGTTAGAATTGACCCATGCCTGTTCTCTTCTGGGTACCTGGGGGTTGCAAGCTGGTTTTGAGCATTTGAATCTTAGTAGTTTCTTTTACAGCCTCGTCACTCCCTCATGCCCCAATTCACTTAGGTCCTTGGCTATCTATACATGCTGACAACTATGATAAGGCAAGCACTGCCCAGCTGCCCACTGCCGCAGTCCCATACGTGACTCACATTATTGCTGGCTGAATTAACTGTTGTGATTCCTGTCTCCACCTTCTGTTCTCATGGCTCATCCTCTTCACCTCAGCCCACCGACATCTAACTGTGCTTAACTTTAAAGTTCTGATTCCAGTATCACACAAGCCTTGAACTCCTTCAACTCCTTCACAAAGAAATGTGTCTTCATCCTCACTGGAGCCCAATGGCTCATGAGTTCTATTTCTTGAGTTCCTGCCCATTGCCTCATAACTAATTCTGTATTTATATACATCCCTCCGCCCCGACATTCTATGTTTCTCAGAGGACGTGGTCACGGCAATCGTATTTATAACTCCTGTGCCTCACAGCCAGTGTCCAGTGTAAATCTGTTGACTAGAAAGAGTGAAAGTTCAGCTGTGTATCCACATGGTTATCCTCTCCTGTTGCCCCTGGCTCCAGTTTTATGTGTGAATTTAAGGAAAGACACTCAGAACGCATTGCATAATTTTCCTCTAATGACTACATGCTAAACATGGGCTAGTGCTAATTAATTAGTAAATTCACCAGTAATTTACATCTACTTTACAGCTCTGCTGTGATTAATTTCATACTCATGAATTTCTTTTAGTTATTGCCATGGTGAAGGGAAGCAAGGGAGGAAGAGAGGGAAGGAGAAAAGGAGGAGGGTGAAACACTCTCTGGTCTATGTGCTTCGGCTTTGTCCCTAGACAGAAGGAGCTCATGGTTCATCTCTTGGTGACGTTTATGCTCTGAATGAGTCACTCTGGGCTCCTATAACAAATTTATTGGGCTGACCTGAATCACTTTGAAGAGTGTTTGAAGCACATTTCTATCTTCCATCAGGTAACTCTAGTTTGCATCATTTGTTTATTTTCATTCTTGCTCATTCATTTATTCAAAGCATACTTTTAACAGTCGCAATTTGTCTAGCGCCCTATGGGTTCCAGGAATTCTAATATAATTATAACATTGTGATTCTAACATTATAATCACAACATTATAGTTCGTGTAGTCCGCATAAAGAGTGGATTACATTTTTTACAAAATACACTTCATTGGCAATAACTGATTAAAAATCAACTTAAACATACACTTACATGGTTTAGAAATTAAGTAGGGCTCATTCCTAGGCTACTGAAATTCTTTGTAATTTTCCCTTTCCTCTAATTTTAGTGTTCTCTTCTCCTCCACCCTGAGCATTCTTGCCTCTCTGTAAAAAGTCCTTATAAACACACTGCCTGAATTTTCTATCTACGTCCTTTCCTGATCTCTTCCATAATTAATGACAAGCTATATTTAGCCTCCTTTCTTTCAGAGAAGGAAAAGGAGATAGTAGAAGGCAGAAATAGCACTCTTTATAGCAGAAACAGAGGTGTTGGATCCAGCAATGCATGTATAACCAGGACAGAGACCCCAAACTCACCCAGCTTGATTCCCAGTGGGGAAACAGACACATGAGAACAGCTGTCCCCTCTGCATGGCTAGGCTGTAATATGAACATTGCTATGGAGGAGAGTGGCACTTGTGAGAATCTGGCCATGCACACAGGGCTGAACCCTTCAGATGATCACAGAGCTATGGCCCAGGAGGGGTGGGAGACAGACACCACGGAATGAGGTTGGGGGTTGCAGAGCCTCACCCCACTCCTCTTGTAAGCCTTTTTTTCAGAACTTCTGGCTGTGCCAGCTTTTGCTGCTGTCTTCCCTATATGCACAGTCTTCAAACTCTTGGCAGTCATTTCTAGCTCCTGGAAATAGACTTCCCATCTTTTTTGTTATCTAATGAGTCCAGAGTTGGACCAGATGTCTTGGTGTGTTCTAATCACCACCTCACAAAAGGCACACGTCCAGGGACTGATGGAATGGCTCTCTGCACACAGCTGACGGTGCTAGCGCTCGCCATCAGGGGAGCACACTGAACCTTAAATGTAAACGTTCCTTTCTGAAGTAGGCACAGATCCTTTTTCCCTGCCATATTAACTAATTAAGCACCATTGAAATTGTACTTAGCCTGGGCATTATTTATACCCAAGTGCATCAATTATCCACATTAAATGTCATTTTTTCATGTTGAAGCCCAATTGCCTAATCTTTCAGAATTTCTCCTGTGAAATATTTCTATCTCAGTTTTCTGCATTTTAATATCGTAGGAAATACCAAAAAAGGAATTCACATGGCCCCCTCTAACTCTTTCCTCTAAAAATAAAGAAATCAAGAAAGAAGCATAACAGAAATCAAGAAAGAAGTAAAGATTCATGGTAAACAAATTCACAAAATTAGTTTGGGAAATTTTTAGTTTTCCTTTTTGTTTGTTTTTGTTTTTTGAAATTAGTCCTCCTCTACCCCCACAAAAGACAAGGATATGGAAACAATGACAACTCAGATGACTTTCTTATGTTCATTGGACATGCCAATAGTAAAAATGTTCATAGCTTTCATTAGTATAAAGATCAAAAGCTTTGGAATGAGACTGACAAAAGACAGAGGGCAGGGGGTGACTTTCGGCATAGACACCACTCAGCTCTCTGTCCTTGTGGAAGTGACTTCCCTAGGTGTCAGCTTTTGCAAGACAGCAGTAATAAGACCCATCTTGCAAAAATTAGCAACAGAGGAAATAAAAGTGCCTAATATATCATGCCCTAGTAAGACATTTGATGACGCTGACGACGAGGATGATGATGATATGGTGTCACATTATTGATTCCTATCTTTTAAACAGGAGTGCACAGTCGTTTTCAGGAGAGTGGCAGTTGGTAAATATTTAGACTTTGTGGCTCTTAAGGCCACATTCTCTGTCAGTGAAGGAGGAAGCAATCACAGTAAATAGATAAATAAGTGAGCATGACTATATTTGTGGGTGACAAAAGATACATTACAGGGTCCGCTTGAACAGCCGGCTATAGTTTGTGCACCTCTATAATCGCAACAGCTATTAATTCATTCAGCCCATATGTATTTGGGTGCCCACAAGGAGCTAACTACTTTAAATGAACTAGCGATGGTAAAAGCTAACAACTCTAGAATGCAGCAATAAACAAGCTAAAGAAGAAAAAAATTATACACTATAATGTGTGTCTATATTTCTGTTTTTTTAAAGATAATGAAAATGCAAGAACACTAATGAAGTAAACAAGGAATACATGCCATGCTGCCAGGAAGATGCCTAGAAATAGAGCAGAAAAGAGTGACAGGCAGACAGTATGTGTGAAACTTCCAGCCTTACCAGAGTGTAGAATAGCACAGCAGTCATTTCCTAACAGGCTTTCATTGATCTTGTTGGACTTTTTATCTTGGGATTTTGGTCAAAGTTTCTCAAGATTCTTGTTTCCAGAGAACTAAGCTGAGCTTTGCAGTACTGATCTCATGAACAGCTGTTTCGGACAGAAACACTTGAAACACATACAAGGTACCAAGGTCAAGCGAACACAGTGGAGCTTGTTCCTCAGTATTACCTGGGGCTGTGACAGGATATGGAGACATTCCCTTCTAGAAATGCACTAGAGTCCTATATGAGTAGACAGAGTCATTCCATAGCAAGGAGTCTCTCAAATAGTGGGAAAAATCACATAGATACCTGCTATTGATCAGGTCTGGAGATACATTTTTTTAAAAAAATACATGTAGTTTGCTCTTCTCAACAGCTCTAGAAAGAAAACCTTATGATCTTTATTTCATAGATAACTGAAGTTTGGAGAGTTGCTACTTGTCACAAAGTCAGTTGCTGGTAGTGCTAATATTTGATTTAAATCTGTGTGGCTCTAAAGCTGTCCACTCTCTCTTGGCATTTTGTGATTTTCCACAAAGAATTCCAATTGGTTGCTGTATTTCTTTCTACAGTCTCAATTTTGGTGCTCACTGTCTATTACTGGTTGACTATTGACTCCTAAGCTTACCTGAAATTTATCCAGAGGCATAACGCTGATAAGGAATGTTGCCAGATGACTGGACTCAAAAATCCAACTCTATTGAATTTACTTGTTTCCTTTTCCAGCTAGACCAATAGAAATTTAATTTTAAAGTAATCAAATGTGTTTGACATGATTTATTTTCACAATCTATGCTGCCTCACAGCAATTAAATCACCCTCGTCCAAATGTAATGCTGAGCAGCACCTTAAGTATCAGTTCAAATTATCCTCCTGGTGAAAATAATAGAACTACCTTTGTCCACAGTTACTCATGCTTTATTTAAAAAATAATGGGATTTTACTTCCAGTTTTATAATCTCTATTATATCTCTTGATTAAAAAGACTCTTAAAATAGGTTTAATATATGTTACTAAGTGAAATGATGGCGTCTCTAATCAAGTGTACCACTCTAAGATGTAACTATCGATACTTGATGTTTCATCTAATTATGTACTTTCCAAATCATTATCATGCATCTGTAGGACTGGCTGTCTCACTTTTCTCTTGAAGTTTAACAAATTTAACCATAGGGGATGATGAGTATGATGAGAAGTGATTGCATATACATTTCTATTCATGAAAAGTTTTGTTCTAGCAAATTTCCTCCAACCTCTTTTCCTCATTCACACCTAGGCTAGGAATCTGACTGTGCTTTAGAACCAATTACATATATTTATCATTTTTAAAGCAGGGAAAAGTTGAGGTAGAGGCAGTAATAGATACTGAAAGTCTAAGAGTGAAGGGATAAGATTCTCAAGCAATAATTTGCAATGCTTATAAATAGCAGTGAGGAGACTAAACTCAGTTTTTAAGCATTTACTATGAACAAGACTCTTTCCATGAAAGTTATACATAGGGAAATTATGGCTGGGAAAAATTAAGTAACTTCCTGAGGGAACAAAATTAGGAAAGGGATAGAGATAAGATTTCAATACAATTTTCTCCAACATCCATGTGGATCTTTCACCCACCCTGTCTTCCTAGGAATTAAATAACTGCTCAAGTAGTGATTCCGTCTTGCTGTCACTGAGCATCTCTTGAGCATTAATGATGAGCAAAGGTATTGGGCTAGATATTCTTTTCTCTTTGAGCACATAGCAGCAATACCCTTGTCTTAGTTTTTATTCATCAATGAGACAAAATAACTGACACCCAAAATTAAAGAAGGAAAGGTTTATTTCTTATAGTCGTAGAGGTTTCAGTCCATACTCAGTTGGCTCCAGGGCAGGGTGGCATGGTGGGCCACCCTTCATGGCTGGTTGCAAAAAGCAAGGCAGGAGAAAGAGAGATACACCTTCTTCCCGCCATTACACAGTATGCTGGCTCCACCCCTAGGCAGGTGTATCACTCACACCACCAATCCAAAGGCTAGACAATGAACCAATCACAAACGCTAGATTCGGTTGAGTCCATAATTCATAAGGTTTGGGGGCCACTGACATAAACCATGATAACCCCTTTGCATTTCAATCAATTGCTTCACTTTTTACTATCTTTGAATGATTGTACTTAACAATGAAATATACTAAAGAATATCCAATTTCTATTTTTAAAGCAAGGATCACAGTGTTTAGCAAATACTTATTGATTGGTAAGTCTGTTGGTTATTTGGTTAGATATTTGAACAGGTGTCTGGGAGGTTTTTTTCCATTTTATTTTATTATTTTTTATTATTGGAAATCCTTCTAAGCCTAAGACAGCTAGGAAATAATACATAATCAAATAGTAAAAAAGAAAAATGAATAAATTTCAAAAATATGTAAAAATTCTAAATATGGGATCACTATATGCTGCTATAAGAAAAGTTTTATGTAATGTACCTGCATTGAGTTTGGTCTCATATGTATGAAATTTCTTAGTATATATGGAAAAGGAAAGTTTTTTCCAAGACAGGGAATATCAAAGATAAAACCACAAAGATAAAAATGTGGTATACTCATATAGTGAACTAAAAATTAGATATTTGAGACTGGAGAGTTAGTAATGCAATTGATTTATCTATGTTCTGAGTTTGAACACACATAGAAAGACAGGTTAAAATCTGGGCCATGTTCTGGGGACCCTTGGAGGGTGCACTCAATGAGAGTGAGCAAAGCAAGTGAAATAAAAAACTGGATTTACTGGGACTTGGCAGAGTATAAAGTTAACAAGAGGTAACAAGAGTGCTGAATAGTTGTGAGAGAGGTGTTACAAAACAACTATGGCCCTGAACAAGGGGACTGACCTAGGGAAATAATGTCACTAGTAGCATGAAATAATCACACATTTAAAACAGACTCTAGTTCTGTCATCTTTGGCTCTAAGTGCTTGAAGGAAATAATTTAACTTCTTAGAACCGCAAAGTCTTCATTTATAATACAATTCCACTCACAGGGCTTTTACTAGGATTTCCTGAAATCTAGCACAAAACATAACAGAACTGATCCGGGAATATTATAGTTGGGGTTATTTTGGTTGGATTAAGCTACCATAACAGATACGATAGTGTGGGTGGCTGTAACAGTAGAAATTTATTTTCTCACAGTTCTGGGGACTGAAGACACTAATCCTAACAGATCAGAGTTGTGTGCTTAGGACTTCATTATACATTAATTACTTCCATAATGGTCCAATTTCCAAATACAGACATATTGAAGGTTAGGACAGCAACACAGGAATGGCAAAGCACAGTTAAGTCCATAGCAGTCTACACACGCTATTGCCTATGCCATTGAAAGATGAACATTAAAAATATTAAGAATGGAATTAGGCAAGTTTCGGTTACTGACTAGAAAAAGAAAAGCAAGACATGAATAGGTTATGTGAATAAATTAAATGAAATGTCAAAGTATTGAACATGAGGAATAGAAGAATCGAGGTTTATGTTAGACTTTTCACTTCTTTTTACTGCCTACCACTTTTAATCTTGATTTCCAAAGGAAGAGGCATCCATGGTCCAATAAAATATGGCCCCTTACAAATTTGTCTACATGTATCTACCTCCTTATGTCCATTAAAAATGAAAAGTTCAATTTTGACATTTACTGGAAGAAGGATCTCATGATAATAATAGCCTTTTAAGATGTAAAAAAATTAATGCATTCTTTATTCAATACTGCTTCAATATTTTATACAAAAAATCCAGGAGAGACTTTCATGAAACTTGTCATGCTTTTTTTTTTTGGTGAGATTTCTATACATTCTACTCATTTGGTTTTACTTCATTTCCAAGTTACAGAAATTAAAGACAGGCATGTATAGTAATATACAATAATGTTTAGCATTTTTGAGAGGCATGGTGTGCAGGTGTGGTGTAGAGGTGTTTTGCCTCATATTTTCTTTTTCAGAGCTGATTTAAAAAATAAAAACAAGAGCAAAGCTCTGTGGTATATGGCGATACATTGTTTTCTTTATCTTACTAGAAGGGAATACTTCCAGATAGCTCCAATTCAGTGAGTAAAAGTCATTTCTATGACACTATTGAGAAAAAAAATGACCATCTATCTGGATTTATTTTTGTTCTAATTTCCCGAGTAATTTGTGGGATAAGAATTTTGTGCCTTGTTATGGTGTCATGCCTAGATACAAAAGTGGTATTTTTATTATAAATACATAAATAGAGCTGAAGGAAGGAAAGGAATTCACAGATGTTGCATTCATACTTCCCTGAAAGTCTGCAGCACAAAGCCAGTGAAGCTAGAGAAATGTGCAGATTGATCTTCAGTTTAAGGAGAGGTTTGGGTTAAAGATTCCTTGGCTTATGGCACATTGTCATCACCAGAGAACACAAGGTCTTTTTCTTGCTATGCCTATCATTTATCCCATTTGACTACATTTTTTTCCTCTTACCTTCTTTTCTGATCTCCATAGCAAAAGTTATTTTGTATATCAAGTAACTAAGGTGGAGAAAAGTCAAACAAGTTAGGGAGTATTTTCCAATGTTGTGTGTCACTGAACACATTCTGTGCAGGCTTTAAAGACAGATGACAGTAAACACACTGGAAAGTTTTGCAACTAACAATAGATACGTTTGTTTCATAAGGAGATAATCATGTTAGGATGATAAGTAGGGAGGTGGTAAGTGTTCACTGACTATGTGGACTATATATTAAATTTTAAGTATCTTATTGTAGAATAAATTATGAGCTCTACAGAACTTGGATAGAATTCTATAGGAAATTCCACAAAACAAACTTAAAGACTTTCTTAAAGATGTTCCCTGTGGTTAGGAAAGAGAGTTAACAGTGATTACTGTGATTAAGTGCTATTCTCAAACTTGAGAGGCTTATATTCTAAATTTTCCCCCAGAATTAACAGCCTATGTCTAAGACTGAGTTTTGTCTCTGTGACTTTTGGTTAAATAAAATTTCAGCCAGTCCTTTTTCTACAAACTCATTTTATACTCATACAAAATTGAAAAGACAATTGACCATCTTTCAAAATATACTATAATAATATCATGGTGACAATAAAAGGGGATTGAGGTAAAGCATTTTATCCTTAATCAGGAAGATGTCCCATATTTAATACACAGTTAATGTAACTTAATCTTCAATACTACTCATATCTAGATATATAGATTTATTATCTTTCATTTAATAATTGGCACAAGTTATTTAAAATATGATTTCAAACTGAAATTAAATCTTCCCTATTTATCTCCCTTTCTTTCCAGAAGATAAGTTAGTAGGAATATCTGTATTCCATTTGCAATCACTTCTTCACATATGACACATCATGTTACCCCAAAATGAAAATCAAATTGAACGCAATGATCACTGAATGTTATCATTTTAATATGGGTTTTGTTTTGTTTTGAAAAAAACGTAAGAGACACCTTGACATGCTCTGAGAGAACTTTGATCCAGTGAATGCATCTTAAAGATCTAATGCTCAATACACCAATGCGCTCATGTACCATACACATCTTGTCATCAACCAACAACATATTATGATTATAAAATTCAACAATATATGACTTGGAATAAAGGACTTGAAAGCTACATGATGCTTCTAGCCCCATAATAGCTCTCAGTCCTCTACTGAGGGATAAACTAAGTGGTTGAGTTGTTTAATTTCATTATAAAATGATAAAGATACCTCACAGTAATTCACTCAACTGAGGAAAGTTCACTAAGCTCAGAGCACTTATAGGGACAATTTAGTTTGATTTTTACAATAATTCTATGAGTTTGGAGTTATTTATAATGCCCATTCCATGAGTAGGGAAACACAAGGTCATAGAGTAATAGTCATGAGCATTTTTTTACTTTATAGTAGAGCTTGAAGCTCCTTAAATATATTCTCAGTTAATTATTATAATAGCTCTATGAAGAAGTACTATTATTTTTATTATGCCCATTTTATGTATTACTTGTCTAAAACTGCACAGTCTGTTTAAAAGATACTCAGTTAAGATCATATCACGCATATCAGGTTAAACTCTCACCATGTTATGTTTATAAGAAGCAGAAACGGTATTAAAACTCAGAATAAACAACCTATTTCCTTAACATGTATCTGCTTATCTACACAGAGAATAAAAGAAAAAATGAAACAGACAAGTGTTACCACTATGAATTTAGAAACACTGATTCACTATGACTTTTCCATCCAATTGGTAAGAGGCTTTCAACTTCGCTTCTAGAAACACTTCTTTCTAACCTATTCCTATGTGTACCTATAGCCATCCAATCTTTGCTAAAGAGGCAAAAACCTACACAAAGAAAAGACAACCACTTTAACAAATAGTGCTGGGAAAAGTGGCTATCAGAATGCAGAAGATTAAAACTTGATCCTTGTCTCTCACCCTGTACTAACATCAAATCAAAATAGATCATAGATATAAAAATGGAAACTTAGACACCGCTGGAAGATAACATAGGGAAGACAACATCTGAAGCCATAGATACAGGAAAATACATTGTGAATGCAACTCTGATAGCACAGAAAATAATAACAACAATAAAAAAGTGGAGCTACATCAAATTAAAAAACTTCCACACAGCACAAGAAACAATCAACAAAGTGAAAATCTGCAGAATGTGAAAAAAATTCCAGTCACTCTTCTGATAAAGGACTAATATCTAGAACATACAAAGAATTTTAAAAAACCTTAACCTACATAAAAACCAATGATTCAATAAAAATAGGAAAATTACCAAACATGTATCTTTCAAAAGAAGTTCATAAGTATATAATAAGTACACATGGTCAATAAATACATAAAAATGTTCATCATCTTTAGCCATTAGAAAAATAAACCATCTTACCCTAGTTAGAATGACTTTCATCCTAAACACAAAAAGCAACAACTTTTGCCAAGGATGTGAGGAAAAACAGAAGCCTCCTACATTGTTGCTAGGAACTTGTACAACCATATGGAAATCACATAGAGATTCCCCAAAAAACTAAAAATAGGAATTCCATATGAATCAGCTCTTGGGTATATTTCAAAAGAACTGAAGACATTATACTACAGTGAAACATATATACTTCTATATGCAATACAATCCATAACAGCAAATCTTTGGAAACAACCAGATAACTGGATAGAGAAAATTGGCTTATGTAGACAATGGAATAGTATTTAGCCATAAAGAAAAATGAAATTACATCATTCACAGGAAAATGAATGGAACTTGAGACCATAATGGTAAAAAAAATAAAATAAAATCAGACACAGAAAGTTAGGCATCAAATGGTTTCTCTGATATGAGAAAACTACATCAGAGCTAAAAAAGTAAAATAAAGGAGCGTTGGTAAGAAGCATAAAGGAAGATTTTAAGAGATATGGAAGGTGATCAAGGGAAAAGGGGTAGGGAAGGGCAAAAGCAAGGGGACTTAAAATGATCAAGATGCATGTACCAATTACTCAAAATAAATATAACCATTATGTACTGCAGATGTACACAAATAAATAAACAAGCAGTATCTCATATTTCTAAACACATATACATTTATACATATCTATTTCACACCCAAGGGGAGAATTCATTTTTTCTTTTGGTTTCTGATACAATAATATCATCATCCAATTTTCTTCCAACATCTCTGCCCATCTATTGTCAATCTTGTTGGAATTCATCCTCCTTTCCTTGACTGTGAAAAGCTGGAATCTCATAGGACCCAGTCTTCAAATACCATTTTGTCTCTGTGTACATTCATTTTCTTGAAGATCTTTTAAGCATGAAGATCACAATCCAAGTCCTGGAGCTTGCTCTGATGGTGCAAATTATGGGTTATGGGAGAAACAGACAAGGAAGGAAAAAAAGGAGCTGAAAAGCGGCACATGAAGACAGCAAAGTGAGTGAAGCCACTGAGCACACAGGCTGCTGCGAGAAAAGTGTGGCAGGAAAACAAAGGGAGAAGGCTTAATAGGATCCAAACTCTACAATAGATATTGTGAAAATGAAAGGGAAAGAAAGTGCTCAAAAGGAAGGAACTGGCATAGATAGATAACTATACCACTAATCTCTGTAAGTTCATTAGAAAGAACAATTTATGTTTTTACTGTTTGACTGATCAACTTTTCATGCCTAGATCTTGCAATCTGAACAACCACTTCTAAGATAACAATGTGCAATAATATGCAATATATTAACTAGTATTAACTTTCTACTATTTTTAAAATTCTGTATCATTTCTATCCATTTTTGTTTTGTTTTGTAAAATAAAAAATCTCAGAAAGTGATGAAATGCTTGTTGTAAAGAAGAAAGAAAAATAAGGTCATAAAAAGGTGTGGCACTTCACAAGATGATCTTGCTGAAAGCAGTGGTGCTGTGAGTTAGAACTGAGTGAAAAAAGAAAGAAATGGGATCAAGTATAACTCTGAAAAGGAGAAAACAGGGAAAGAGATGATGGCATAGCATGCAAAAGACTTGATCTGTTTATCATGTTGGTATTTATTGAGCAGCTCCTATATAGACACTGGGTCCACAACACCAAACAAAACAGATGAACACTGCTTTCCTGGAACTCTAGCAACTTGTAAAAGTAAATACTTTTATTAGTCTATGGGGGATAATGACATGTACAACATTTATATTCCCTGTCAGTTCTCTCTTTTGTTATATGAATCACATGTCTAAGATGGTTTACTAGATTGAAATTTTTAAAACTAAAATCACCTCACTTAACTCATTTCTATATCTGATTCCAATACAATTCGTTATTTGAATTTGCTTAATATTAACTGTGGAACAGAAGAAAAAGGGGTGACAGGACTTGGTCATAATTTGTTGCACTCAGTCAAAACAAGGGAAAGGAGAGGGCAATGTAGAAAGAAAAGAGCCATATGTGTTTCCATTGTGTTTGCTTCTTTTCCCCTGTCCTTTCTCCCCATCTCTTCTTCAGACCATTCAGAAACCAAGCCAAATATCAAGTAATGAGTTTAAGCTTCCTGCTGTTTCACACCTAGACTCAATTTACCCAAAGTCTGATGACAAGTTCTTCAGCACACAGCACAATTCTCCTTGGGTATTCTTAACATTGATGCAGATTCCTGCATCTATTTATTAGGGCTTTTCATAATTATTGGTATCCGAGGCTTGGAATTATGAACTCATCCAACCAGATAAATTATTTCTTTTCATCTTCCACTTCCCCTCCCCAACCTAGTCTCCCAACACACACACACACACACACACACACACACACACACCTTTCTAAAGCTCCAAATGTGAAAAATATATCTTCTTCTTTCCCCTTTCTCAGTGATAATTGCTCCACTTCTTTATACACAGGCAGAAATGCTCCTAGGAGAATATCATCATTTGCTTTTCAAAGTATTCACAGAATTAAAAGGCATTGTGGGTAAAGGAATGCAAACAAGGTGAGCTGTCACTTTCTTAACAAAGTTAAACTGTCACTGTGCACCTGGAATTCACCCGGGGAATGAATGTGGGACATGACATAGTTTGGGAGCTGCTCTCCTCCTACTTTATTCCATAGGTGTGGTTGGGGAAGACCCTATCTCCCAGGCTCCCGCATGTTCTGGATTCTGCTGACCCTCTCCTCTCTTGGAACTGGGCTTCAAGGCCAGATGAACACAACCTCAAGTGTTACTGTGTTCATTTGGACAAAACCAATGAAGGGAGCCTAAACCTACCTGAATTTTGAGGACATCAAACTTCATGGTGATGAATTAGATCCTATGTAGAACTTTCCTTGAAAATGATGAAGCAGATGAGAAGAAAATTAAACATCATCGAGACAAAATGGAATGCAAGGGAGCAGAATCCTTGCACATACCTTGGGTGACTATTTGTTTTTCTTGGCCCAGTTCTCCCCAGCTAAAGACTGCAGGTTTTAAAGATGAATATTCATGTCAAATGATCACACCTTTTCCAAGCAAAGCACTACATTGTTGCTTAAATCACCCTTGCCAACACAGAGACAATTTGAAGAAGGATGTGTGTGTTATGCCAATCTGCTGAAAAAGTCACATGCACACCTAACACCTAGACCTTGTTTGCTAAATGCCATCTTCACTCCATGAACCAAGAGTCTTCAGAAAAGTAGGTGTTTCTGGAGATGTGTCAGGGAAAGTGCAAGGTAAGTCTGCATAAGAAATAAAAATTTGATTGAGGAATGAAGGGGATGTTTCAAAAAAGCATGGAAATCACGTAAGGGAATTTTCCATTATCCAAATGAGCACCAAAATAACTAACATAGTAACACACTGTAACTCACTGAAAAACTAGTATTCTATGAATCCACAGGGATAAACAAGTACACAATTAAACTAGGGATAGCTTCTTTCAATAGACACCAACTGACAAATGTGGAGAAAATAATAGAAGTAAAAAATAATCATTTGACATTTACTATAATGATATTTTCAGGCAAAAAGTCAGTGAATGCCAAAACTTGTAAGTGAATATTTCATGAAAAATTGAGTATTTACAGAGTTTCAGGGTATCTTTCCACGAGATACTTGTTAATCACAAGGGAAAATAGCAGTGCTATAAGGGTGATATTGAACAGACACTACTTTAAACATATCTGTAATGGGACGAATATACATCATGTGCCTTTTTTGATAGGAAACACTGAGACAGACCAAACACCATTCCTGGAGTACTCTTGTTAAAAGTATGTAAGTTGAATTTACTCATGAAGAAAACATCAGGAAAACTAAAAATGACATTCTCCAAAATAACTGCCCTATATATTTTTTAGAAAAAGAAAGGTTAATGAAAGGCCAAATAAGATCAAGCAACCACTCTAGATTAAAGAGACTCAAGACTAGACAACTAAATGAGTCTTATGACTTTTGTTGTATCCTACACCAAAGATTTTTTTCTCTTTCATCAGTATTAGAACAATTGAAAATTAACAAGGCTTGTATGTTATTTTTATAGTATTGGTTACCATTGATTTGTATAATTATGCTTAACTTACATATGAAAACATCTTTGTTCTTGATTAAGAGGTCAAGCTGCATTATATCTACAACCCATTCTTGAATGACTCAAAAAAATAGCATGAGCATGTGCTGTGAATGTGTATGCTTACATATAAGAGAGAAAGTACAAAATGTAAGAGATGAATGCATGAGAAATCTCAGTGAAAATATATAATGTTTGGTGAATTTTAAATGCTGAAATTATTTAAAGATAAAAGATAAAAACAAAAGAATAAAAAATAGGAAAAGAGCATCACTTAAAGCTGGTTTCTGTTTTTTGTCTTTTTGAGAGAGGGTCTCACTATACACTGCAGATTGGCCTTGAACTCACTATATAACTCCAGTTGGTCCCAGACCCAAAGCAATCCTTGTGCCTCAGCCTCCTGCATGCTGAGATTACATGCAGGCACCACCAAACCAGCTCCAAAATTGATTTTTATTTCCCTGCTTTTTATGATTCAATTCCTTGAATGCTCAATTTTATTTTAAAAGAAAGTTGTGAAGTCCTTTTGAGAAGTCTTGAAAACCAAGATTTTTGTCTCATCTTACTAGCAAGAATCCACAAGAAGCCTAAATTACATAGACAAAAATGAACATACTAAGAGTTCTACTTATTCTATATTCCAGCAGATTTAGGGTTTCTGTGTTAATAATTCTATCTTTCATCCATTTCGATTTTGGTTTAGTTATGGCAAGACACATGGGTCCAGTTTTAATCTTCATCATGTGGAAATCCAGTTTTCCAGCACCTTGTATTAAACAGGCTTTCTTTGAGTGAAGATGTTTGGTTTCCCTTGTCAAATGCAAGGTGGCTAATTGGGTTTAGAGCTGTTTCTTCTAATCTATTACACTGGTCCTTGGTTCTTTTCCTCTACTTTGTTTTGTTTTGTTTTGTTTTGTGCCAGTACCATACTGTTTTGGTAGCTTTGTAGTATAATTTCAGATCAGGGATTCTCATGCTCCCTGCCTTGGCTTTGTTGCTCAGAACTGCATTTGCTGTTTTAGGTCTCACCTGTTTCCAAATGAATTTTAGGATTGTTTTCTCTAATTTTATGAGTTATGTTATTGGTATTTTGATCAGGATTGCATTAAATTTGTGTAGCAGTTTTGGGAGTATGGCCAGTTTCACTGTATTGGTTCTTTCTACCCAAAAAGCAAAATAAGGGATATCTATTTTCTGATGTTCTTTTTGATCTCTTTTTTCAGAGTTTGATAGTTTTAAATGTTTTTTACTTTCTTTGTTACATTGATTCTTTGAGGATTTCTTTTTTTATGCTAGTGCGATAGATAGTTTCCCTAATTTCTCTTTTAGTGACTTTGTTATTTTTGCACAGCAATGCTATTGACTTTTGAGTGTTGACTTTGTATCCAGCTACACTACTGGATTTAGTTATTAAGTATAGAAGCTTTTTCCTGGAGTTTTGGGGATCTTCTATGTAGCGTATCATGTCATCTACAAATAATGATAATTTAACTTATTCCTTTTATGTCTTTCTGTTGTGTAACTGCTTCGGATAATGTTTTCAAAACTATATTGAATAAGAGTGAGGATAGTGAACTTCCATGTCTTGTTCTTGACCTTAGGGTAAAAGGCCTCAGTTTCTGATCATTTAGTTTGATGCTGGCTGTCAGTTTCCCATAGATGGCTTTAATCAGATTGAGATAAAGACAATCTATTCCAGTTTTCTGTAGTATTTGTTTAAAATCACAAATGAGTGTTGGACTTTGTCAAATGCTTTTTCTGCATGTATTGAGAACATGTGATTTTTGCTGTTGGTTCTGTGTTTTTTTTTTTGTTGTTGTGTTTTAGTTTGTTTTTGTTTTGAATCAGGAATTGAACTCATGTCCTCATTCTTGCCACGCAGGCAACATGCTACTAAGCTATATCCCTGGGCCTTATTTCTTTTGATACAGTGTATTGCATTTATTGATTCGTGTATGTTGAACCATCCCTGCATCCCTGGGATGAATCCTGCTGGATCCTGGTGTATAATCTTCTTGATTTGCTGCATTCTGTTTGCTGGTATTTTATTGAGGATTTTTGCATCAGTATTCTTGTCAATAGTAAAAAAGTAATCAATAGTCTTGATTACTTTTTTCTTATTGCTGAAGCAAAATACTCAGCACCTAAAATTAAGGAAGAAAAGGTTTTTTTAGCTCATAGCTTGTAGGTGGTATAGGAAAAAGATAAGAGTTCAAAGTGGCAGAAGACAGCAAAATTAACAAGAGCAAAAGGGGTGAGGGAGCAAGCCTCTTTTCCTCCCTTATACTGTAAGCAGACTACCACCCCTAGGGCAGGTATATGTAGCACTCATACCATCTCTGTGCCCTCCTATTGCATAAGACAAGGATGTTTACAAAGCAAGGAATCTGGTCCACTGTGGAGTCACTTATTTAAATATTTAAACTTCTTAGTTGACACAGTGCATTAACCATTACAGATATTCATTAAGGAGATTGCACTGTAGTTCACTTTTATGGTTAGCTCCTTCTCTCATTTTGATATCAGGGTAATGCTTGCTTCCAGGAGTGGCTTGGGCAGTCCCTTCCCTTTCAATTTCATTAAAGAGTTTGAAGATAGTGCAGTTAGATCTTCCCTAATTTTCTTGTAGAATTCAGCAGTAGATCCACAAGGACCTGGGCTTTTTATAGTTGGTGGTGGTGTTCGGTTTTTAATTTCATCTTTAATTTCATTGACTGATAATGGCTTATTTAGATTTTTAATGTCTTATTAAGCTTTGGTAATTCATATGCATCTAGGAATTCACCTGTTTCTTCTGTGTTTTCCATCTTAGTTGAGTACAAGTTCTCAAAGTAGGTATTGATGGCTTTCTGGATTTCTGCAGAATCTTAATTACATGGATTTAAGTCTTATTTTTTTCCTTTTTCTGGTAAGATTGCCTAGGGGTTTGCTAATTGTATTTAATCTTTCAATGACCAATTCTTTATATCGTTTTCTTAATCTTAATTGCATTAATTTATGTTCTGATCTTTGTAATTTCCTCCCTCATATGAGCTTTGTGCATGACTTGTTCTTTTTCTAGAAGCTCAAAATTTACCTTTACATTGTTTATTTGAGCTTTTTCTGTTTTCTTGATGTGAAATTTCCCTTATAGTACTGCTTTCTTTGCATCACATAAATTCATATATGTTGCTTTGGTATTACCATTTAATTATAGAAACTGTATGATTTTGTCTTTAATTTCATCTGTGAACCAGTAACAAATGCTGGTAAAGGTATGAGGAATAAGAAACCCTTCTCCACTGTTGATGGTAATGTAAGCTGGTGCAACCACTGTGAAAATCAATGTGGAGATTCCTCCAAAATCTAAAACTAAAGGTTCCATTTGACCCAGTTCTTCTCCTTCTTGATATTTTCCTAACAGAATTAAAAGCAGCACATCTAAGCAATATATCCACACCTATGTTTATAGCATCACAGTTTACAACAGCTACATTTTGGAAAGAGCCCAAGTGCCCATCAATGAATGAGAAAAGAAGATGTGAACTTTTTTATACAATAGAGTACTACTCTGCCATAGAAAAGGAGAAAACTTGAGACATTTCTAGGTAAATTAATGCACCTTAAGTCCATACTCTTAAGTGAAATACATCAGCCACACATGTTCAAATATTGCACAGTTTCTCTGGTGTGAGAAATCATAAATATTGTGAAATAGTAAGAAAACATTTAAATGGGATATTACATAAATCTGTAAGTGTTCTGTCACAATCCATCTATAACCTTCAGCATGTACCTCCCAAATCCATTTTACTGATGACAGTGTGTTCCCAGAATGGCACTTCCAGGTTTGCCCAGAGCCTGTCGCTCTAATTCGATTGTCTTTTTAGGCATCCAAAAGCCAAGGTTGCAAACCTCTGGCATGCATGTTATCAGTGACAGCTCTAAAAGAGTTGCTATCACTGTGCTTCAGGAATGACAGCAATAGATGGGGGAGAGACCAGGAGACCTGAGCTCCCTGGTCTGAGCAGTTGTGGTTTGTTTCTTATGTTGAACCTACTTATCCTTGTTTTGAAATAAAAGCCAGCACTACACACCTAGTAGTATTCTGGTAGGGAAGCGATTAGATCCAGCCTTACCTTCTTCTCTTTCCACGGATTTCCACTCAACCATCATCACTGGAAACACTTTGGGGTAGAAGCAGTCACATGTGCTTCATGTGGCATGGGGGAAGAAGTATTAGGAAAACAACGTGGAGTCTGAAGTCAGACAGAACCTTTTATTCTTACATTGGGGAAAATCGTTTCACCATTTGGAAACTCCTTATTTCTAAAATGAAAGCTATTTTAGGTCCTGTGTCAAAGAACAAATAAGCTAATGTGAAACGTGCTGGGTAGTTCCATTTCCCTCCCCCCATCTCCATTTCTTAGATTCTCATCATCTTTCTGAACCCACCTCTAACCAGCCAAATCCAAGGACTGCTGCAAACATTCTGCCTTGCTTTGTTACCAGCTGGGTTCGGTCAAATTGCGACATAGTTAGGAGGTAAATGTTAATAAGAGAAAGTGGTGTGGAATTTATTCTCCAGCCTCCCTCCTTATGAAGCCATTGTTTGGCAGTGGCTAGCTACATTATTTTCCTAAGGCTCCATTTTCCACATGTCAGTGTTTCTTGTACAGAAAAAGTTACCACAGGTCAAGGTGACTCTTCCTGGTTGCACTTGTGCCTCAGTAAAGGTGATCTTATCTCCCCACTGTTGCTATTCTCAGGGACCCCATTGTCCCTTACTGCTTACCTTCATCTTGACTTTGTAAACAGTGCCTTCACAGAGGTGTTTTCGTTGCCATTCTCCTGTGTTTATCAGTTTGATGCTATGTCATGGCTGACTCAGGAGCAATCCCTGAACTCGAAGAGGCGATTCAGACTTCATCTGACTTTGCTGTGGTCAAATTTCAGAGACCTCACACCAAGGGAAGGACACAGCCACCAATTGCTCTTGGAAGTCAGAAGAAGATTGTAGCTATAATTCTTCAACTTCCAAATGACAAAATACTTACAAGGAATCGCCCTAGATGTCGGTACTGGGATGAGTCAGGCCAATCTGAATTTTAGTCACATACAACTCTGTGGCCCTTATCTGGGAAAGATGAGTGGTTCACAGTAAATGTGCCAATTTACTATGAGTTATTCCTTAATATTTCCTACAATCACCTCAGGCAAAGGGTGGAAAGCAAAGGAGTAAACTGGCTTAATGTAGTAAACCTCTATCACGATTGACCTTCCGGAGGAATCTCATGTTCATTTGTTCCTTTAATTATTACATTAATAGATTCTACAGTGTCTGAAACCCACCTCCACTTGCTCCTTGTTCCTGGCATTTTTTCTCTCTTTCAGCAAACATCTGGGAGCATTTTACAAGGCTTTCCTGTAATCTGCCAAACTATGCACACATGTGCATTTCAGGAGTCCAATTTTCTACACCCAGTAATTGGCCAATGCAGAGAAACAAAGTATCATTTTATTTTACATAATGGCACCATGTAAAATGATTCACTAATTCAGCACTGAAAAATAATAATCACAAGTTGGAAGATTTAAAAGACACATGTGAGAGTATAGCACCCAAGGAAACCAAGGCTTTGGGAGCTTACACAAGCTCTCTCTTGCCCCCTGCAGTTTGCTGAGAGACAAAAGAGTGTTTTGCAATTAGCCTTTTGTTTTGCTTACAAACTTTAGCTGAAATGTTCTTTTGCCTAATAAGGAGCCATCACTACCTCTGGGACTCCAGTGCACAACCATATTATTTAGAAACAGTTTTGTTTCCTCATCACGTAACAAATATGTCTTTGTTCTTCCTTTGTCTCTCTTCTTGTTAACAGAGAATTATCCAGAAAAAATTCAAACTTCTACTTAATATGGATTACTCTGTTTTCTGTTTCTTACAATTTGAATTAAATGGCTCTATAAAAAAGGATATAGCAATAGCTAATGCTTTTCTCTGAGAATAACACAATGTTAAAAAAAAAGAATTTCAAGTAAATAAGTTGGGCATGCTTATTTTATCACCTGCAGTCTCACTGTACAAATAGGATTTCTGAGAAAACTTCAAGAGCCTTACAATTCAGCACTCATGCCAATGGACAGTGCCCACTCAGCAAGCATCTACACAAACCACCAGACAGCATGGAAATTGAGAACAATGAATAATTTTCTGCAGTGACTAAGACTCTAATAAACCAGCTCCACAAACATGAGCTCCCAGCACCCTACCATAAGCTACAGTTCTCTGGTTTTAAAAAATTCTCTTTCACTACCTCAAGGGTGCAAGATAAATTTTCAAACAAATACCAACTCCTTACCACTCTCCAACACTACAGCTGCAGTGGATTACTTGGATCAGTATGAATTTGGGTAATAACAGAAGTCTACCTGTTTTGAAAGATGAATGGACTAAAACTCACCCCCAATGAGTTAAATAAAACTGAAGGGATTTCTCAATGAACATGATGATTTATGATATTTTTCATTCTATAGTTCAGAGGTAGGACAGATCTGAAATATGCAATCCTACGAGTAGCAATTCACATTTTAAGTTTGTTATGCAAAGACTTTTACCTATGCTGTATGTGACTTAAGCCAGTAAGAAATCACTCTGTATTAGGGTAGTTCTGACCTTTATTCATTAAAAGGGTAGTAATAAATGCTAATTATTTGCTCATAGTCAAGGTTAGTTTTGATTTCTTTCCATTAGTGAACTATTTGAAGACAACTAATGAAAGGACACTATCTGCTCCCCCCCCCATTCCTTACATACTACTCTTTCTTTACTATTATGTATGCAACCCACTGAACTTATTTACATTTTTGTAGCTTAGCAATGAACTACCACATTCGTTTTTGTGTCAACTAAAGAAAATCAAGTAAGGCACAAGGAAATATTTTCCTACTTTTAAATTTATGTCATAATTTATTCCACCATTCCCTTCTCTCCTTTCTTTTCTTCTTCTTTCTTTTCTTTTTTGAGACACGTCCTCAATACTTTTCCCAGGCTGACCTTGAACTCCTGAGCTCAAGAGATTTCCATGCCTCAACCTCCCAAGATGCCTATTAACATGCTGGGCTTAAATCATTCCCTATTTCTTTCTGAATTTTTTTATTCTACCAAAGCCACTGAGTTTTCGTGAGGATATCAGGAGGTTTAGCAGTTAAGCCTACTGGAACTCACTGCTAGTCACAACTTCCACAAAAGTAACTGTGTATTCTTGCAAGGTGCCATACTTTCGGCTCAGAGCTCTTTAAGGCAAAGTTTATTTTAGTTCGGCTTCATCTTTTCAGTTTAATATGCCATTTCAATATGTAAATTCATTTTAGAATATCAATAATATTATGTGATGTAGTATCTTTTTATACAGAAATGGATAAACATTGATTCTATAGTTATAGCTGTTTTTCTTTTAATATATACCAATTATTCAGTGAGATGGGACTTAAAGTTGTGGATATAAATCCCCATCCAGGCTTATAAATACCCATTACTCAGCATACTTTCAATATATTTCTTCAACCAATAATAATTGTACTGAAGTGTACTCTTTTTAAATCTTTAAGTCTTCATATTTTTTCATGAACATATTATGAGAAATTTGGCAAAGACTTATTTATTTCTGTATTGACTGATGCCCTTGTACGCACTAACCATTGTTCTACATGTAATGGTTTCAGTTATGAGCAAAGAAAATATTTTTTTCTTTTATGAATTGTACATTCTGCCAGGGAGAGACAGATAACACTAAAATAGAGCTGTGATAGAGATGATAGTGATAGATATGAAGAATTGTACTCTAGGCAACGTGGTCATGAAACTTTTGCTGAGATGGTGAAACTTAAACTGAGATTATCACATCTATACTGAGAGTTGAATGTCAAAGAGGAGCCAGCTCTGTGGCCACCTATGGGAAATGCAGACCAGGCAGCGGGAACAAATAAGGAGGAAAATTAAGTCAGGAATATACCATCTAGATTGTTAAAGAAACAGTATATCAATTGAATCTACATAGAAATTTTTTCTACATTTCTTCAACCTCCTGGTTAGTAGTTTATGAAAACAATCATATTAGAACATGGTCAAATCTTAATACCATCATGCTCAATTAAAAAGAAAATACTAAAGAAGAGAAACAGAGTGCCTTTGTAAGACTCCATTGACATAAAATTCTAAAACTGCAAACTATGGGGGCTGGGGATTTAGCTCAGCAGCATAAGCGCCTGTCTTGCAAGTGAATGGTCATGAGTTCGATCCCTAGTACTGATAAAAAAAAATAAAACTGCAGACTAATGTCAAAGGCTAGAAGGCCATCAGTGGTTCCTGAAACTACTGGAGTTGGGTGAGGGATGGATGACAAAGGAACATAAGGTTATCTGTGGGAATCATGGGAATATGGTCATAGTTTTGATTACAGCAGTGGTTTCATAAGCACCTGCATGTATGTCAAAAAATTATCAAAATATTATTTTAATTATGTGATGTTTATTATATATCAATTGTATCTCAGTGGCTCTGCGATAAAATCAGGCTTCATTTGAACATTTTCCTTTACAGGGAATAGTTGCAAGCTTCTCCTGGTGCCCAATTTTTAAGAACTTGATAAAACTCCTTTGATAATTCACACAGCACTGTCCTGATATCTGTATTACACTCACTTGTCTCTATTTGATATACTATACTGCTTCATTAATTGTTTGTTAGTTTGCTTTTGCTTCATTGGTTTTGGGCAGTAACAGAAAATTTGCTCATTCTTAGTTTGGAAACATGTCTTCTCAAAGATCTCAGAAAAGTGAGAGAACCAAATGGTTCTCTAACCATTTACTCCTTCTGGAAACTCTGCATTCCTTTAGATAACTTCAGCTTCTCTCGACCTTTGTTACTTTAGGGAAAGTTTGTTCTGTTTTCCCTATCTCTGCTTTTTTAGTCCTCCTCCCTTCTCCTTTTCCAGATCTGTCATAAATTTGTCTACTTGCATGACATAATTTCTTAGAATCATTCATGACTAATTTAAAATATTGCATAGGATACAGTCATATAATCATTGCATCATTTCTCTGGCTCCACATGATTACTAGTAACAATCTGTCAATCCATCAGATTTGGAAGCAGAATGAAGGTCCTTATTTCTAGAGAATTTTGTGGTAGATAGGTTGGCTGATAATAAAAGTGAAGGTCTCATTAGCTTTTAGACCCCTGCTGACAAGTCACCTTCCTTCTAACTGTAGGACACAGAGAAAAGTGACCATGGTTCCTTCAGAAGCTCTCCAGGAGGCCCTAAAGATGGAGGGCTTGGCAGGAGTACCTTGGAAGTTCTTGAGATCCACATCAGTTCTGGACTAGCTCTTGAAAATGTCCTATATTTTCACTAAAGGATGACTGACTACAGAGTCCTTATCTGTATCCTAATAACTTTTAACATGGTTTAATAGGTCTCTCCTCCCATTGTTATATCATTCATACTTGGAATTCATAAAGAACAACTCATTTTCCTGTCAGAATCCTGAATGAGACTGTGTAAATCAGTTAAGTAATTTTACAAAACCACACCCACTGTTGAAATTATCTTAGTGACTAAGCACTCTGGTCCTAGACGCTAGCTGCCGTGTTTCAAAGCCCAACTCCATTACTTGGTATTATAAGACCGTAGATTAGGTATGTGAACTCTCACTTCCTCAGTTTCATTTCTGTGAAATAGGTGCAATGATATTTACATCCTGGGACAATGTTGGGAGTGCTAAAATTTTCATGTGGATACAAATTTAAGATAGTGTTGAGCATATGCTAAGTGATCAATAGACACTAATTATTATTGGTGTAATGAACCAATTCTTGCTTATCCAATGAGTATATCCAGTTCCCAGGTGTCTATTTCTTCACTCCAATAGTGATTAATTGGTTAATCTAAGGCTAATATTGGAAATCAAATCAGCTCTAGGTCCTATGCACATCATTCATAGGGTCACTTCAATTTTCCCTTCTCAAAAGATCCTTCTTTCCTAATAATATTCCATACCTAATATTAGTAGGCATCCATGATAAGTGTATATCCTTTGATTACAGTGAGAAATGAAGTCAAAGAAATTCCAGCTTTCTCTAGGTTACTCCTAAGTCATGAAGGATGTGAAAAGGAGCGACCACAAAGGCAGCTAGCTTTGATTCAGGATCTAGAATGTTTAGGGGTAAAATATTTAGAAAGTTTGGATGTACCTGCATGTATGATTCCCTACCATGCAGCATGCTGTAATGAACTTGATCTTGGTACTAAACTCAAAGGATCCAGTTCTCTGCTGAAGAACATTGACTTATATAGCTTTTTAACCTAAATTTTGTAGTTCATATTAGAAAATGTCTTATAAATGTAAGTTTAGGAAAACTTGAAATATGTTTCAGAGAAAAAGAAAAACAACATGCCTGCACTGACCTGTATTTGAATTACGGACCAGTAGAAGCATGATTCTCATCATTTAACAACCTAGATTTCCTTTCATTCATCCATACAATAAAATATAATAAAAATAAGACGAAGAAGAAGAGTTACTTCATCAGAATTGCTTGAAGAAACACATCAACTTTTTATCTCACTTTAAGGAACATGTATCTTATTATCATTTTTCTCTCTCTTTGCTGTGTTTCTTTTGTAACTCACTAGTAAAGCTCAGGGAAGTAGGCAGCATCCCTGATTCAAAGCCACATAACAAAATGACTAATGCCAAGTCATCAAAAACATATTGGCTCTAATTTGGTTTCAATTTCCATTGCACTGAAACAATATCGGCTTATGCTAAGTTATCTCCACTTTCTAATAAGCTAATATCTTACCACAAATAGAATCAGTAAGTCTATGATGAGCTATGATATGGCTTAAGTTTTTTTTTTCTCACTGGGAAATATTTGAGGTCTGAGTTGGACAGATATAAAAAATACTAAGTGATCAGGCAGAGGTAAAACACAGCTCATTTCTTCTAGAAGCATTCATTTCCAGAAACAGAGCATAGTACACACTGAGATTCCAACTAGGAACATTAAAGCCCCCTTATAATAATGTTATAATAATGCTGTCTCATTGGATTCTCCTTTTTAGGTGCGATATTGGTTTGACATCCTTCTCCCAACATGCTGTTTCCCCAAAGTCTAGGTCATCCATTTCTGAACACATCTCTTTATTTTCCTTTCGTTTCCTCATTTTTAAATGCCTTTCTGTTAACTATGTACTGTTAAGCTTCTGTGTCTTCATTATATTCTCACAAAGATCAAGGCAAAACTTAATTTTTGTTCCATCAAATAGAAGTCTTGCACTATTTGATGTAATTCAATCGCCTGACTTTGTATCTTGAATTCAGGATTGCAAATTTACTGCTCATGCTGGAATGTGAAGATCAGTGCCTATAGCTTTAAAAAGTAGGCTATTAGAGCCAAGAGGAATTTAGAGATACTTAATCTCAAAGCTAAGAAATCTGAGAAAAAACAAGATAAGCCTCCTCCCCAGAGTCGCAGAGCCTGTAGTGAGCAGAAATCGTCTAAACAGAATCTTAGGTCCATGTCTGTGTTCACATTATCGGGGTACTAAAGGAAATTTGGGCTAACATAGGGGACAGTAAAAGCCACGACACAGTATTTCCTGTCTACTTGCTTTCCTCCTGAAAGGGGAACTTGGCAATTGGCTAGGATAAAGGAATCAGACAAAAAAATAGAAATGTTCCCAGAAACTTAAGAGTCACTCTCTTCCTTCTGCATCAGAGATATCCAACATTGCGGTCATGTACATGAAAAGTGTAAGTTTTCTGTGACTTTTTTTATTACCATAAGGATCTCTTAGTTTTAATACCACGGCCTTTCTTCTGAGCAGTGGCTTCTGTCTCTCCTTCTCTCCCTCCCTCTTTCCCTTTCTCCCTTCTTCCTCCTCTTTTCTTACTTCCCTTCTTCCTTCCCTCATCTGTGGTACTGTATCCACAGTTTTTTCCTCTATCACATCTGGTAAATTTACTCTCATGGACTAAATGACTTTAAACCCCAATAGTAAAGGGGCTGGTTCTTTGGAAGGGCTAAACAGGTCATGGAGTACTTAGTAAAGAGAAAAATACAAACATATTAGTATAAAGAGGAAAGGATAAATGCTCTAAAAACTGATGAAAGCTCATTGAATGAACTTGAACAGCCATGTCACATCATTTAAGACCTCAAATGAAAACAACCTCTCCTGTTTAGGAAACCTTCAAAGATTTGATTTACCTTCCACTTTAAGAATTAGCAATAATAAAAGACAAAAGCTGCAGAAGCTGTCGGTGATACAGAGTGGGGAGAGAGAGTTTCTTGATTAAATGCTTTTCCAGAGGCTGGTAGCCTGTTCTATTTTCAGGTATTTCTAGTTTCATAGGCAGGAGACCAGGCTTTCATTTGGCTGAGCCCGAGGCAGAGGCAAATGAGAGATCCTCAGCATAGACTGGCAATGAGTAAATCACTTAAGGACACCTAGAGAATCACTTAGACTCCCAGGGTTCCCACAGACTCGCTTGTGAAATAAGAATTCATTTAAACAAACTCTCATGATTGTATGAGGTAGAAACATTTTGCAAGTAGCAAATGCAATGGGAAGAAAGTGCATTTTTACTCTTCTCTGTCTGCAATCTTTTCCTCCTTTCAATTGTTAGCTCATAACAATGGCAGTTGTCACTGATCTTCTCTAACTTGTATTAATATAATAAAGACACATTTGTGACCCCAAAAGAACTCTAGTTCTTCCAATTTTAAAACTTGCATGCAAGTTTATGAAATTTACAAGCATCAACTCATACTTTTATGAACTGTATGGAGTAAAAAAGTGAATAAGATTAAATTATTTAAATATACATTTCGTATCTGCCCCATTTCTGTGCTTCTGCATCTTGCTAAGTTCATGGTTGGCAGGTGCCTGCCAGTAATTAGCCTGCTTTTGTTTTAGTTATCACTTGAAAAACAGAGTAAAATAATGATAACTTGAGTTAGGGAGTAGTAGACTCGAAACCCAGCAGTCTCTCAATAGAGCACTGACATTTGATAAGTGTCTTGACCTCCATCAAAATGTGCTTGTCTGTAAAAAGGAATGATCATAATTACAGCTACCATATTGGATCATTTATATGACTAAGTAAGATAATACTTATACAGCGCTTTGCAGAACATCTATCCATGCAAAGGCTCTACAGAATGCTTCACATCATTATTATTTGATCTATATATGGGCATATTCTTTATATTTATGGTTTTATATGTTCTGGAAAATTAATTAGCAACAGGTCTTATTTTTATTTTCAGTATAGTAAGAATTTGCATTATTTGAGATTATCTGGGATATACATATTCTTTCTCTAAATATCTACATATTAAAAATTATTTTCAGTTATGTTTATTTTCTTGAGAGATATTCTCCAAGCTGGAAATTCAATATCAAGTGAAAGGTTTTACAGACCTTCTCACAAATTGCCAAACTACTCTCCAGAGGAAAGTAAACCATTTACAGATAGCTGTGTGACGTTATTAAACATCTCTCATCTCAGGTATACTAACATTAGGCTTTCATTATTTTGTTTATTATTAGAGAATCTGCATAAAATTTTATTTTAAACATTCGATATTTGCCTTTCACACACTGCTAGTGGGACAGGAAGTTTTGTTGTTGTTTCCACAATCTAAAATTAGTGCTCCTTCATGGGTGATCAGTTCATTTTTTTGTGGTGGAAATGGGAGCCATTTAATATGTTAAGGCATTATCCAACACAATCACAAAGCATTTCCTTTTTCATTCCAATGTTTTGCTTATGTAGCATTTTTGCCCTGCAACTAAAAAATGAAATTAAGAATATTTTTAGGTATTACATATTATAGGTCACTTAAAAAATTTGCATAGAATTAGCTTGACATAAGACATTAGATAGAACTATCACCAGAATTACCACATAATTTCAATTAATTTTCAATTGATAAAAATAGTGTTAATTTGAAACCTATGGAATGCAGTAAGCCTCTGTCATGATTTATGTCAGTTGCTCCCAAGCCTCAAGCAATTTTCTGTTTGTGATCATTCATTGTCTAGCGCTTGGATTGGTGGTGCCAGTGCTACACCCACCTAGGGGTGGAGCCAGGGAATGACATAATGTTGGGAAGAAGGTGTGTCTCTCCCTCTTGCCAGTTTCTGCTTGCACCAGTCATGAACAACTGCCCCGTCATGTCATGCTGCCTTGGAGTCAACTGAGTATGGACTGAAACTTCCAAGAACTATAAGAAATAAACCTTTCCTTCCCTAACCTTGGGCATCAGGTATTTTGTCTCAGTGATGAGTAAAAAGTAACCAAAACAGCCTCCATCCATTGCTTTAATAGAGTGCTGCATTTTAGGGTGCCATTTTCTCAATCTCATATTTCTCATTTTGGCACTGCTCCATCATTTTCCATCCTCTTTTAGTTTTCCATACACTTTGTCTTTAATTCTCCCTGAACAATCTCCCCAATTTTTTTCTCTAAATCAAAAATCAAAATACATGAATCCTTGAAGACAAAAAACATCTCAGTCAGATTACCTCCTATTAAAACAAGAGAAACTCTCAACATTCAGCCAGACAAGAAGGGTTTTTAAGATCATCTAGAATCTTGATTACTGAGCAACTAAAATCATGGACAGGCTCCATGATTCAAAAATGAATAGACAAAAATGATGAAAAAGACAATGGAAGAGAGTGGAAATCAATCATAATGATCTAGAACTGGAAAAGATTCTAAGTTGGACAAATAAATGAAGCTCACTCAACAGCAGGGCTATGGTGCACCTTGGAAAATAACCAGCCACCAGGACACAAGACAAAACAAAATAGTTCAGGTTAAGTTAGCATGGAAATATGAAAAAATACAGTAATTAAAAAGCTAATATATCCAAATGAAAGAGAACTGGCAGTACATTCAAACATGAACAAATGAAGCTGATGAGAGTTAAGGAAATAGGTCCAATAGAACCTACAAGTAAAAGCTCTGAAATTGAAATTCATTATCAGCAAGGAGAAGAACCCATAATGCAGTTGGATTTGTGATGATGAGTTTTAGATAAACTTCCAGAATTTGATTAATTTGTGGAAAAAGGCAAAAATGAAGAAAGGAGAAAAGAAAATATACATGTTAGAAAGCAGATTCCATGTTCTTCCAGGAAAGAAAAGTGAAGACTTGGGGTGGAATCACTGTTACCTTCTAAGTAAGACCTGCCTAAAGGGATAAGGAACCCAAATTCAAAATCAATTAAAAGACCTAAACAGATGGAAACAGGGACAGAAAGATAATGCATATTTTTCATGTTGTAGAAAAGAAATTTGTATTAATGAACAAAAAAGAAACTACTAACAACTATTAAGGCAGAAAAAAACTAGGATACATGAGAAAACTAGGATACACATACACAAGAAAAAATTAATCTGCAAGATTAAATACAGATTAAATATAATCATGGACATAGTGTTTTAAAGTCACCCAAGAAATCTAAGTAGGAAAGGTAAGTTCCTAATGAAAGGGAAGAGAATGATATTTATATACATATTAACTATACGTAACAAAAAAACCATGGATTTTCTTTCCCCAAAACAGAGAAAAATCTTTTGTTAAGGTGTTCTCAAATGAAATGTGAGATGAAGAAGTGCTAAGAAACAGGAATGAGGACCTGATTGTGGAGAATGGCTGGAATGAGAAATATAAGTAATTAACCTTTAAACTGAATTTTAAAAGATCTGAATATGATTATCAGATAATCTAAATATCATGTATAATTCATATAGACAAAAAGTGGAAAGTCATATTTTTTTGTTTCAAGTAAGTGAGACACATATGATTTTGAGAATTTAGAGTTTTCCATCCAGATCACAGAAAGCTACAGATGCAGCCCAGATCTCTCTCACTTGCAATTACAGGCTTAAAACCCCTCAGCCCACAGTGACTTACATTAACCTCTATGTTGAAATAGTCTTTTAGATCACAGCCAAATTCTTTTTCCTTCAAAATTCAAATACAGCTGAATATCACACAATCTACTACCATAATTTAAGTCTTCTGAATAGAATGAAATAATCATTTTTCTAGATATCTATTTTTTCAATAAAACCATCCAATCCTAAGACAAAAGGATAATGAGAAAAGAAGATATTAAACATGAATATCAAACCAGTAGCCATTTCATTTGATTGGCAATCATATTTGATAGCCATTCTTATTTTGAAGCTAGTTCCTTGGAGAGGATGGTCACAGAATAAGCATCCTTAAATATTGTTCGTAAAATCCTAGGCAAATTCATAAATATGGTAAGAAAACAAAGAGAGAAAAGTTACTTTTCAAAATTTTTAAATGTATTGAAATGAAAAATTACATAGGAAAAATCCATGGAAACAATGTCTGGTGTAAACAAAGAATTCAGTGAAGTTACTAATAAGTATAACATAAATCCAGAAATTTCCCATAAAACTAAGACAATTCAAAGCATATGATCAAAAAGACATTTTCCTGAATACACAAGAAAATTCACAACATTAAGCTAAAAAGTTTTTGGTGGGCTAACAAGAAAAGGTGCAAAAAGAATCCCTATAACACTTTATTGGTAAATATCAAAGACTTGAATAAGTGAAGAAAAATAACTTTTGAAAAAGTAGTATGAGTAAATGGTTAATTGGCCAAAGAATATATCATTTTAATACAGCTAAAATAAAAAATTCCAGTGGGTCAAGATTGGCAGTTTACAGCTCATTATACAAGTCATCAGTGAAAATAAAGGAGGAAATGTAAGAAAGCACATTTTTAAACAAGTAGTAATGAGATAATATTTACAATATCATATATTTAAGTAAAAAAAGATATATAATATTAAAAATTATGCACTTCTAAAAGGCAGAAAATTGAACAGAATATGAAAGTAAAAATATACCAAGGTACACACCCATGTATATACTATTTATATAGTGGCATTACATTACGTGAGAATACTAAACAATGATAAAGGGTGCATTACTCTGAAATACAAAATTGGAGTGGTATGTAGCTCAGAGACACAGCACCTGCCTGTAAGCGTAAGATCCTGAGTTTGACATCCAGTAACAAAACAATTACAATAAAATAAAAAATAAAATAAACAAAGTAACTAAATAGTAAATAGCATGAAACAAATTAAACTATGTAAATAAAAGCTTCATAAATCTTGACAGTGGTTACTTGGATGATTAAGAATAAAGGTACTTTTTGTGTGTGTTGTCCAAAAGCTATTTATTCATTTGTGTGTTTTTTAAAAGTTAAAATCAATCATCTTTTTAATTTTAAAACTTCCCTATTTTCTGTAAGGTTTATGCCAATTTATGTTTGTATTTTCCCATCAAACCAAAGACACAACCAAGCACACTATCCTATGTAGATGTTGGGAGGAGCACAGCCTAAAGCATCAACCCTGGAAGTTGAGAAAACACGAGAGACCACGCTTCTGCTGCAGCACAGTGCTGAGATCCGAGCTTTGCCCTATTACTAATGGAGGGACGAATGCAGATAAGGCTGCTTGGCTGAGAAGGCGACGAGGCCATGGAGGGACACACATCAAGATGAGCAGGGGCCCACTCACTGGCAAAAATGCTAAATGACTTTGCAAAAGACCTGTCACACAGGATAAAGGCGATCCCAGAAGCAGCAGTTTAGCATTCCTGCAGGGCACACACACAATTATTCCAGGGATACGACTGACAGGGAGGAGAAAAGAGAACGAAAGGAGATCACAAGGCGCCATCAAGAGTCTGTAGACATTTCTTAAATGAGCAGGCGGTAAGAAGAGGACCATACGGGTAAACCCAAAGCTGAGAGCGCATACTTCATTTCACTGGGTAAACAGCCACCAGTTCTAGTTCTGCTCATGAAAAATGGTAAGGTCCTCTGTGGATGTTCATTACACTCAAATTGTTTTTATGGCAAATGAAGCATGAAACTTATTGTCAGAAAACATGACATCCACCGTGTACAACCACATTTTTCCTTCCCAGCAGGTCACTCCTGGGGTTGATGCTGTCTAGGGAGCCTGGGAAACTCAAATATGTACTACATCTCTGCACTTCTGTAAGGCACTCCCCAAACACACACACCTTTTCCCTAGTAATTCCTTCCGTGCAACGTAGAAGACTCTGAAGGAGAACAGATACCCCGTTATACTGAAGAGAGAGGCAGGAGACGGGGGAGGTGGTAAACACCTCTTTCAAACATGGGGAATTGTATTCACTAACACCAGTCAGGCTCTCTATTTTAATAAGAATCCTGATGCTCATTAAATTCCTAAGATCTGATCTGCTGATTATTATATTTCTGGATTTAATCCTATTCACTGGAAAATAAATCTACACAGCTTGCTGTTGGTTTGAAATTAGTAGATTTTATTTTATTAATATCCTCTCTGTTCTCCTTTAATGAGTATAAATTTACTGGGTAGGATCTCTTCTTTCTTTCTCCCTTTCTTTTCTTTTTGAAGCAGGGTCTCACTATACAGTTCAGGGTGGCCTCAAACTTGGAGAAATCCTTTTTTCTCAGCCTCCTGAGTACTAGGATTACAGGAGTGTGTGACCATGCCCAGATTCTTTTTTGGAATATTTTCTCATAGAGCAATTTTTAGGGTGATCTTTCTTCTCAAGCATGTAGTCTTCAGGTCCTCTGACCTGGAAGCAAAACTTGTTTTGGTCAATTGCTTCATAATGATTAAGAAAATATATTGATACAAATCTACGTGAAATAATTTCTCTCATGTTATCCTACACCAAACTCCATACATCCTAACTATCATTTACATCTACTCAAAACAAACACATTAATGGCATCTTGTTTTGAGACAAATTGCCCTAAGTTGTAGAATCAGCCTAAGAAGTGTTAGACGTTGTGGTAAGATCTCCAGTCTCAGCTTTCTTGATCTGGTTGTACCTGAAACATTTACAGTTGAGTGGGATGCTCAGGTAGGGACAGATAAAACTATCTTCTTATGATAACCTGCAAATCAGCCACTGTATTTGAAGCCTGACACTGAATTCTTTAGCCTAGAAATAGAAAAGGCATTTCTTTGATAGATTCCTTCTTGTTCCAGTTTACAGGCAACTAATTCCTCACTGCATTGGATCAAACAGATGGCCACAATCAATTCAGGGAAAGCGAGAAATGCCAGTTCTGCTCAATCTTCTCCCAGTGAACAGTGGAGAGAGGAGAAAAAAGCAAACAGTGAAAATTCAGACTTGCCAGCACCCAAGATAGTTTAGAAAAGGAAACGATGAGAAGACATTGAAATATATATCCTGGCAGGTGGAAGCACTCGCTGTCAGAGAGAGGCTGAAAACACCACGACAATGCCAAACACACCAAGCCTCAGACGGTGAGGGGCATTGAAAGGCGCAGGAGCAGACAGAAGTGGTTGTGATATCAAAGCTAAAGAAATCACCTAAGCATCACAGCACACATTAAAATCTCAGCTAGGAAAATAAAATGTAATAAAATTCAGCTACTCAGGAAACTGAGGCAGGAGAATCAGAAGTTTGTGCTCAGCCTGAGCAACATATTGCTTAGTGAGAGCCTATCTCAAAACAAAAAAGAAAATTAAGAAGGACTGGAGACTTGGCTGAGGCAGAGTATCCTTGGGGTCAACTTTCAGAACTGGGGAGCAGACAGCAACAGAGAAATCAGCAACAGCGTCTCTAGAGAGGAAGGAGGTCGGGATTTATGTGTCCCCATAGTCTATGATCTATAGCCCACTGTGATGAGCCAATTGATTACTGCATTTGAGTAATTAATCCTGAGACAAACCAGCGCCTTCCAAAGCAGTACTGATGTAACTGTTAGATCCTCCTAGGCTTGACTGCCCATTTGGTGGGAAGTCAAACTGGAGTAGCAGCATAACAGTGGCAGGAGACAAATTAATGAAAATGAACCAGAAATAAAGTGGCCTTGGTACCGATGTTGCACTCTATCTACATTTGAATGGGAAGTGCATGATAAGCTGCCTCCTTAGTTACCAGAAGACACTTAATTCTCCCTCATCCTGGTGCTCAAAGTATAGGCAAGGGCTTAACTTTCTTTGATTCTTGCAGTTCTTCTTGATCCTCTCTCCTCACACAGGCCCATTATTTCCTCCCTTCCTACCCCTCCCTTCTGAATTTGTTTTGGACAAGCCTAAAATACTCGCTGGTGGTAAAGGAATAGGCAGAGGGCTTATCTGGAGAATGGCTCTCGTTTGCTGGGTTCCTAAATGACCCTTTCCCTCCCATGCAGTCTGACTCCCTAAGCTAAAGATTAATCCTCCCCAGGAGGTTCTCCTCAGTTTTCAAGCAGGAGCTGTACATTTCAGTTTGAGAAAAGGATGATGATCAAAATATTTCTTAGCCCTAATGCCTAGATATTTGCAGTAACATTGCCATTTTTAACTGAATAGTAGTTCAAAATCCTCTCTGTACATATGTAAACTCATAACTTGCAAACATGTAAATATATACATCGGTAGATGTATAAATGTGTATGTGTGTCAACAAGCTGCATGTTCTTTGTAATACTACCCATAAATAACACATTAAAAATACATGATTATCTATTTTTACATATATGTGTACAAGCAGGCAGTACATGCTTGTCTTCAGCAGAAAGGGTGCTCTGATCTACTTTACCAGGGAGCTTACCTGAACCTACCTACATTCCACAGCTCTTCCATATTTGCTGACTGGCAAAGACCTCCTTAACCCACCTGGGTTGCATTGTCAAGAAATGCTACAATAGTAACACAAAGGTTCAGAAGTTGCTTGGACCCTAGTGAGCACCTTACCGCTGGAGGTGGTGGTTCAGAACATCATCCTCAGCATTCAGCAGAGTTGCAGCTCGAGCCAGGAGCCGACGGCTGCAGCTTCCGGATTTGAGTTCCAAGATGAGGAGGCCCAAGCAGAACATGGCTCCCATCTCCTCCAGTTCGCTGGTTCCGAACTGTAGACCCTGCCAGTTAAACAAAGTGGTCACCAATGGCTATGGAATGGGGACTGAAAGGAGACAGTCAGAGATCTGAAGGAGAAGCAAGACACATGCCCATCGTGGACATCGAGAATTAGCAGTACTTGTCTCTCACTGTCCAATGTGTATTGTTGAGCATTTGTTGACTGGTGACTTCCAGCCTGTGCTATGTATTCATCCAAAGTTCTCCAAGGATAATAAAAGTTAGGAATGGATGTGTGACCAGGAATCAGTCACTCATACCGTCTAGTGCAGGGAAAGCAGCATTGCATCTATCTACATTGCTAAGAAAGGTTTTTGCTGCTGAAACAAAGACTATAAACAATCTTTCTAAGATGTACTCTGTCCTTTGCATAAATTTATCAGTCAGTGGACAACAGTAGAGAACAAAATTCAAGTACAAGTGCTGAAGCTGAAAAATAAAAGCAAACTAATGCATTTATTTAAAACTACCTTGTCATCTATACTGAATTAATGTATGAAAACAAATCCAAGATGTCTCTCTGGTATGATCCATGAATAACAGCTAATAATGCCAATTAATATAATTTCATTAAACACTTACTATGTGCCCAGCACTGCCCTGAGCTTTTTCCCATGCACTAAGTCAGTGACTCCTTATTAAAATTTTATGAGGCAAAGATTTTTATTTTCTCCATTCTACAGACTAGTAAATTCAGATACATAAAACTAAGTAAAATGCCCAAGTCCTAGAAGCTACTAATTTTAGAGGCTAGTAAGTGTATTCTGACTAGATTACCTCACCATAAAATTCCACACACAATCAGCCAGGCATGATGGTGCATGCCTGCAATTCCAGCACCTAGGAGGCAGAGACAGGAGGAGTCCTGCAAGTCTGAGGCCAGCCTAGGCCTCAAACACACAGTGAGACCATGGCCAACCTGATCTACATAGCAAGAGCTTCTCTCTCAAAAAAAAAAAGAGACTATATACAAGGTCTTGAGAATAATAATGTTAGTTTTTTAGCAATACAGAATAATACATGGTATATTTAGTAATATTATTTACAATAATATTTGGCATATTTAGTAATATAGACTAATATATTGCTTTTTAGCAATATAAAATAATATATGGTAAAACAGAAATTAGATCACAATTGGCTTTTAAACATGGTTTCACTATTTTCTATTTGTATGATTTTGAATTTATTGAACTTTATTAGTTTTGATTTCCTCATCTGTAAAGTGGGATGATAATTCTCTCCTGCAGACATATAAGCATTTAATCGTAAAAAATGTTTCAAAAAAAGCATAATATTAATGCAAATTAGCTCAATTTCTCATTCTCTCATCCTAATAAAAATGTTTAACGTGAAAGAATTCAATATGGTCCTGAATTCTTTATGTTTACAAATTACTTTTCATGGAAATAAAAAATAATCAATAGTGGATTATTATTTTAAAAAATAATACACTATATTATATAGTATATTTCAGCAATATAGTTACAAATTCATTATATTTTTAAAATAGCTAAAGAAAGGATTTTGAATTTTCCCAATACAAACAAATGATAAATATTTAATGTAATGGATAGAATTACCTTATTTTGACTATTATACATATGTGTCAAAATACATAGTAAGTTGTAGCCAGGGTTTGCAAGGAAAGCAATTTAACACAGGACACATAATTTATGGAATTATAGTAATCACTCAAAAAGTCAAACACAAAAAGTACAAGAAATCTGTCCACATGCTAAAGACCTCCCAGAATCCACCTGAGGACCTGGATTCCATGCCAATAACCTGCATGAGTATAACTGACAACCCAGAGCCCATGAGAATGTTCCCCACATGTCCAACTGGAGACCTAGAGCCCACGACAATGACTCATGCAAGTCTGTTTCATGAATCTGTGCTAAGAAGGCCCAAAAGTCTGCAGTGGAAGCTAGAATGCCTGTGCCAGCAGAATGAAGGGTCTGTGCCAGTAGGCTGAGGGATCTGCACTGGAGCCAAGAACCTATTGTCAAAGTAAGGACCAGAGCTCCCTGGAAAACTACCACAGCCATCCTCAGAGACAATGAGGTCCCGAGCTCCTCTGATGATGAGAACAGCCAAGTTAGTATCAGACAGCCAATGTGCCGAGTTTCTCCTGGAGATTGAACTGCATTACCATCTTCCCCTTTAGAGCCAGGAAGTGGTAAAGACCAGAGTTCTCTCAAAGTGACCCATGGCCATTCTCAGCAACAAGGTCCCGAGCTCCTCTGACAATGAGAACAGCCAAGTTCCTATCAGGAAACAAGCCTGACAAGCTCCTCCAGGAGAACCAGTGACAACAGGAGAACCCAGGACAACAGGAGAACCAGCAACACTACTTCTTCCTCTCGGTCCTCCTTTTTATGCTGACAGCAATCCTAGGGTGGGCCCTCCACACCCAGTGCCCCGCTGATTCGGTTCAGCTGGGGTGACAAGCTGACCACCAGTTGTCCGTCCACCACACAGTACACTGTGACCCATAAACATGTACAACTAGGCAGGGCAAGGAGGCAAACGCCTCTGTTTCCAGGCATGAGAATAACTGCAAGTTCAAGACCAGCCTAGGCTATATAGAGAGCTCAAGGCAAGTCTGAACTACATAGTAAGACTTTATCTCAAAATAAAGAAATAAATGTACAGCTATTATATGTCAATTTAAAAAACAGATGGCCACATTTAGATGATACTGATACAAAGGACAAAGGTAGGGCAGTAAGAATTTTGAGAGTGACCATAAGTATCCCAAGGAAAAACTAAATTCCAAAATCATAAGCCTCACAAAAGAATGTCTAAGTAAAATCATAAAAAGTGGAAAATCCTGAAGTTTATGTGAGCCGCTTGAAAATTTGATTTGCTGCATTCCTTGACACCTGTTTTTGAGGAAAAGAACCATTATTTGAGAGTTAAGGGAAGCCTGTACTGCTGTAAAGAGCCTCAGTTCAAGAGGAAAGCTAGATGGCGAACAATTTGTTCTCTTAAGTAAACAGAAAAGATGGCTTCTTAAAGGGAAAGAAAAACCTGGGATCACTTAGCCTGTGCTGAAGCTGTAAGCTCTTCCCACCCTGTTTTAATTAAGGCTTCGCTTCTTGGTTTAGAAGAAGGAATAGAAGGTCCTATCCTCCTGCTCTGTCACTACCTTTTTCCTGGTGGCAAAGGTGGGTCAACAAGAAGGGTATGAGGAAGACCCCACCCCTAGGCCCAAACAGTCCCTCATTCACATCTGAAAGCCCAACACCAGCAAAGCCCACAGTAAGCACTCCACGAGTCCCGGGGGAAATCATCTCATAGCATGCCTCATACTGACAGGTAATGGGCAATTCCTTCATACCAGTCCATTTCGGCATCACAACAGCTAAAGTGCCAGCATTTTATAATGCTAAAATATCTTTGTATTCTTAGTGTTGGCACACTTATTTCAGACAAAGTTTAGTAAATAATAATAATAATAATAATAATAATATAATGTAATAACTCAGAGAAAACCTTTAAGAGAATATAGATCACCTTATGGGATGTGGGAACTTGGGCAGGATGGTTCATTTTACTATTATTATTATATTATTTTCTGTTTACTAAGCTATTTTCTTTACTCTCACAGATAGTCCAAAATATTGGTTTGGTTTATACGAATAACCTCTTCCCACTGAAAACTCCTGATATGGAAATAAAATTCTCTGGGACACGGACTGAGAGGATCTGTTTCTTTCCAAATGTTGAATCTATGGCTTGGAGCACATGCCTGCTATATGGCATACTCTCTGTGTGTGATAAACTGATGAATAACGGCTATCTACAGGTGAATATGGAGACGTATGGATGGATTGTCTCTCAGATGTGTATATTTCATTTGTCAAGTAGAACTTGACTTTTCTGGGAAGAGAGTTCATGAGCACCTTCAAATTACATTCCCCTTTTCTCAAGTTTCATGAGAATTAATTTTTTAAATTTTACTTTTGCTCCAGTACATTAATCCCTATCACTTCATATAATGTAGCAAATGAGTAAATAACATTTAGGAACTTTGACTTTTCTCTTAGATATTTCAGACTCATGGTACAGAGCTTATAAATAAATATGGTTTGGGGTTAGTTTAAAAGTATGTATAATAAAATAAAGGTCCAGTTTCCAATTCTCACAAAACTAATGAATTAGCTAAGGTGAGTTGTGTTTGTTTGTTTGTTCGTGGTTTTTCTTGAACAGAAAATGAGAAGTCTAATTACAGTGACTTCAACAAATGGGGTTATATTTTGCATTCATGATAATTTCTGGGGAGATAGAAGATTAATGGCATGATTCCAGCCAATTAAAATCAAGACATGCCATGTGATATGCTCCTAATTTTCTTATCATTTGAAAAGTGGTCGCTCTATCTCAAACCATCACTTCACCAATCAAAAAAAGAAGAAAAAAATAGTGAAATAAGGTACCAGCATGCTTCTGCTTACATTTTACTGACCAGAGCTATATATAGTAGTCATTTCTAGCTTTATTGTAAACATGTAACTGAGAAGTTTAGCTTGTTTGACTCTTTAAAAAGAGGAAAGCAAGGTACAAGAAATTAAAGAAGCATGTCCATGTCAGTCAGCAGAGTCTGCCATACCAGTATTCTGATCCCAGTGTTGCCAGAAAGTGTAAGTCCTTATCTTTGCATGATAGTAATAAACAGAATTTACTGGCATGTTTTTTAAAGTTCTCTTGAAAATTCTTTCTCAAAAAAGAACAATTGTTACATATTGATATCACGTCTAAAAAAGATAAGCTTAAATAGACTACTGATGGTGAGAAAAAGAGGAAAACAATTAATGGAATAAAATGTGGGAAATTATTCACATATTTAAATAAAAATGTTCTTTTATACTCAGCAAATTGGTAAACATATATTCAAATTTATAATATTTAGTGCTGACTTCCTTTATCCCCAAAGCTGCAGATGTTGAAATGCCTAGTAGAAGTTTAAATTGATTCGTACCTTTTGGGAAATTGCTCAGTAACATTCGACATGGTAATGCCACTTCAGGGATATATTCCTAATGAACTGATTGAAAAATAAAAATGAAGTTATATACATAAAAATGTAAATTATGTCAGTGTGATATATAATAATCAAAATTTGAGAGAAATAAAACTCTAAATGTCTAATAAAGGAGGAATAACTAAGGGAATTATAATGGAATAAATTTGATGAGATATAATGATGCCATTAAAATGGCAATTATAACAACCATTTTTCACAATATGGAAAATGCTCATGTTTTAGATAGTTAAATCAAGATAAAATCATGTAACTATGTGATTTATGGTGAAGAGTTATCACTTAAAGAAGTGGCTACACCCAAATCTCTGAATGCCAAAGAAATAACACTGGTAAGATTTGTGAATAAAATATAAACACTGGAGAGAGAAATCTTATCAAAAAGAATATCCACTTACTAAAAGCTTTAAAAATTACAGCCACCTACAAAAGTGTTTTAATGTGTGCCAATAAATTGATGGTAAAATTTCTTTTAGCCATTGTATGATCTTCTATTTGTCTTTGACTTTATGTAGAAAGTTAAGATTTATTTTCATGTCTTTGGAATTTGTTGATACTATCATTGATATTTTCTGCAATTCTAAAAAAATACAATTCATTATCATTTTGAGTGTTCATTTTCTGACAAGGAAACCAAAGGTGAATACTTTTGAAGTTACGCAGTCTATTTTTCATTATATCCTTTATATCTCTTAGCCTTATTTTCATGTCCTCTATTTCTTCCTTTTATTATAATATATGCACTGAATTTTTTTTTCATATCAATGTTCCTCTTCAGTAATTGTCTTTCCAGTTGCATTGAATCTGTTCATTAACCCATCCATCTCAAAACTGCTTCTGAGGCTGGGTATATGGCTCAGTGGCACAGCACCTACCTGGCAAGTGCAAGGTCATGAGTTTGATTGCTGGCACAAAAAATAAAAATAAAAATAAAAAAACTTGCTCCTGAAATGATTGCAAACATGATTATTCCTTCACATGCAGTTCTCTGGGCATCATATATTAGTTTCACTGTTAAATGCAGTGTTAATAATGTATGTTTGCCTGCTCAATTATTTTGCTATTTTTAAAAATTCTACGCTCATTATTTTAACTTTGAAGAAAGTTACTAGAGTTGAGTTTTAAGGCTTTTCCTCCAGTTGGATATGTTTTCTTTTCTCTGGTATTTAGGGATATTGTTGATTAGTGAGCACTGCTGACTGAAATTTTGACTTGAGGACTTATAAACTATATCGTACTTTTTAGTTACAATACCTACCCTGCTTGAAACAGGGCTGTTTTCCATGAAGACTTTGGCATTTTTTTCTGCTGTATCTAAAACCATTGTCAAAATGGTTAACTATGCCAACTTTATCCCTTTGAAGATTTTGGTTTTATTAATCCATTGAGTGTTTCTGTCATCTCCGGAGGTCCTGGCTTTGTTTGATGGTCTCCAACCAATTCTCAAACCTTGCATAGTGTTCTGCCTTTATCACAAAACTCAGTTGCTAAGTAAATAGGAATCAGTGTCAGCCCCCAAAGATCTACAGCAATCCCTGGAAAAGTCTATTTCTTTTTCTAAAAACAAGTATCAGTGGACATCCTCTGAAAAAATACACATGGGGAAGACTTTAACCTATGAAAAATAGGTGCAGTTAAAAATATTGCAGTTAAAAGGAAGACACTCTGAAGATATCAAATCAATATCTTTTTATGAAATAGATTTACTGCCAGAAATGGGAGACTATCTGGGAAATTTCTTATTCTCAGAAAGAAGCAAGAGTATATTGTGCTCATGAAAGTAAAAAAAAAAAAAAGCATGAAAAGGGAACAATAAGAGTTTAGGAGATACTCCACGATTGAGATGAAAAATACAATTTCTAAATTAAAATAAAACAGAGACTATTAAAGACTGTTCAATGTAGAAAATAAAATCCATTATGTAGAAGACAACTTAAAAACATTTTCCAATATTAAGGGGAAAATAGATTAAAATAATAAGACAAATATATAAATAAGAACTCTAGGATAGATTAAGATGAAGAAATATAGCCCCATTTCAAACTTTATATGCAGTGTAATTATCAAAACACTGATAATTACACTGCAGTGTAATTATCAAAACAGAAGCCAAGAAGAATAAAAGGATGGACAGAAGGGTGAAGAAGAGGAGAAAGCGCTTACCTTCATTATGGAAAATATCTGAGTCTATAGATCAAAAAGGCTTACCAAACACATGAGTCATAATCAAGGAAAAAGTATCAGGATAACTGTAAAATAATCAAGTTAAGTAACCTAAAATTTTTCCACGTTATTAAAACTAAAGGCAATGAAGCAAAATGTTCAGAATATTAAAGAAAAAATACTATTTATGTGAAGTAAACAAGAGAAAGCAGCAGATACAAACCACACATAGATAAATATTTTAATTTCTTTTAAAATATAACTATAGTATAAAAAATATTTTAATGGAGGAATAAAACAGCAACCTAATTTGATAGATGTTAATTTGCCAGATATAGATATAGTTACATATACTAAAGAATAAGTTGCTTATGTTCAGAAAAACAAATATATGAAAGGAATTCTTCAATATGATCCAGAGAGCATTTGCTTAAGAATGGCCTGGAGGTAGTTTCATTAGAAATTCCACTATAGATGATAATGCCCTAAGAAATCAGAGATAAAAGGTAACCCAAAGATAACTTTTGAGGGATGCACACATCTCTCACACAAGTCGCAATACATAACCCACAGGAACACACACAAAGGACGGCATGCGTGGTGAGTTCAAACATACCCCTGGAGCCCAGATTGCGGGTTCAGTCCTAGCACTACTACTTTTGACCATTTGATCTCAAGAAAATCATTTGCCCTTTTACTGCCTCCACATCTCGTCTGTATAATGGAAATAAAATAACTATATACAGCTACTTAGATAATTCAGTAAGTTTATATATATATATATATATATATAGAGAGAGAGAGAGAGAGAGAGAGAGAGCATTATACTTTTCCCATCACATACTATCATCACTAATAAAAGCACATGCTTACATAAAATCAATAATTCAATTCATACTTGACTACAACTGCTATGGCCTAATCTATAGCCCACTCTCACTGTTACTGTTTACCATTATTTGGAAAATTTCAGACAATTCAATGAGAAAAACTGAGTCATACATATTAGAAAGAAAGAAATCACGTCATCATTGTTTGAAGACTGATTGCACTAAAATGAAGCTATAGAATCAACTTAAAACACAGTATCTATTAGACATAACGCAAGCGTACAGGAAGCAGGCAAGGTTACAAATTAAACACATAAAAATCAATTTTCTTTCTATAAACCAGCAAAATATATTATGAAGTATAATAAAAATCCCATTTGCAATAGAACTCTGACTATAAAATATCAAGAATGGAATTAGTCATAAATATCCAGTGGTTATATGTTATAATTCGAGGGTTTCACCAAGAAATAATGAGGACAATTTCAGCAAATGAAGAAATTGTCTGTATCTGGGAGAGCAAGCCCAATACCATGCAATACCAGTTCTTTTCAGGTCAGTTCATAAAAGCATAGGCTATCACTGGAAAACACTAATGGCAATTATTAGGGCTGAAAACTAATTGTACTTTAGAAGACAATGTGGAAAAATTTTTAAAAATGGGTTTCCCCCCCTTACATATAGAAAAAAGCCTGTTACACTCTTAAATGTAGGAAATGCCTTTTATTGTTCTTTGCTTTATTGTTCTTCACAAATATTGCATTTTTACAAATTTAATGGTCGTAGAGATTTGCATCCAGCAACTGTATTGGCAGCATTTGTGCAGCAGCTCAGATAATCATTAGCAATTTTAGCAATAAAGCATTTTTAATTAAAGTATGCACTCAATTAGAAATAACACTATTGCATACTTAATAGACTAAACTATAGTGTAATTTTCCATGCACTAGAAAACCAAAACATTTGTGTGATTCACTTCATTGAAATAACTGTTTTATTTCAGTGGTCTAGAACCAAACTTATAATACTTCTGAGATACATCTTTAGTTATGTTTCATGATATTGATGCAAAACATGATGGACTCATCAAAGGAACGTTACAAAAGGCAAAAAAGTTCTTAAAAAATGTAAAAGATTGCAAGTGATAAATGTGATTTTGGTGTTAACAGGAAATGTTTTATGATGGAGATAAAACTAAAGCAATAGATTAATATTTAGGCAAAAATATCAGCACAGATATAAAAATTACCTCTTTTTTATTAAAAGGTTAAATGTTCAAAAACTTGAATAGCGCAACATGTAGATTCATTTGTTTTATCATCTCCAAGCAACAGAAGGTCTTTCAAGGCATATCTCAAGGGAAAAAAATCAGAAAGGAAAATAGTAACAATCAAAGGAATAAAACTATAAGATGTTTGAATAACCTGAAATATCAGAAACTAAAATAGAAACAAAATAAACATAATTGCAATGAAGAAAAAATTAACTTCCTTTGACATAACATGAAAATCAACAGAACAATACAATCACATGAATTACTTCTCAACCCTGGCTCACCCTCACCCTCCAAATTCTGTGGTCTTCTGGAAAACAACTAGAAAGCAGCACTATTACCTTCCCTTGCTAGGGGAAGCACATACCACCCCAGTGTTTCCAAAGAACAACTTGGAAACACATGTCAAAAGACTTCAGAATTTAAATTTCAGAAATCAGTTTTAAGAAAATAATCATAAGATGAGCAACAGAGAAAATCCTAAATGGGTGCCAGAACATCATTAACCACATAAGTTTGAATGCACTCATATTAAAGAATATTAAAATTATTATATGTTTCAATAAGCAGCACTATAGGAATATATTCATGGATAGTGGCGTTAAAATTCAAATGCACTACAGAATAGTACATCCATCTTGGTCCCAACTTTATTTAAAAATTTTAAACTGATAAGTATGCACTAAAATATTATCGAGATTAGCAAATGCAAGGCGAGGTTATATGGCACAAATATTTCTGTGGTGTATTTTTGTCATTGTTTTTTAATCATAACTGCTTTTGCCATTCATATTCTTTAGCAATGCACATAAGGATGGAAAAGTAGTACATCGAAATTAATGTCATTTTATAATGTTGCAATAAGTGATTTCAAAGTTGTAAGCAAAGTTAAATTTAAAATTACTTGTTAAATTTAAATTATTCCGAGTATGTGATGATGACCCAGGCAAGGGCAAGCTGCCTGAGTGCATTTAGTCTCTGGTCTTTCCCTCACATGCTCTAACTGGTGACCCCCAGATTCCTTTTAATTTTTCTGGGATCACTAGGTCTGTAGTATTTTCCTTCTGACACAACCATGTTTTAAATTAAGGTTTAGTAAAGAAATAGCAATGAAATATTTATTCCCTTGAGATTGTCCTTACAAACCTACCGAGAAGTTTTGTGAAGTACCGGTCTCAGTAAAGAGACAGTGAGTTCAGAGTTTTAAACAGGCTTGGCGAGGCTCTGAACTTGAATTAAGTTTGCACATCCCCTGCTTGGACATGCACCCAGCAGAGAAGTTAAAACTGAGCCAATCCAGCCAAGCAGATCTGAGAACTCTAATAGATGGCAGAGAATAAAGAGGGTTGGTGGATGGGCTCTGCGGCGTCCCCACTTATCGACCCCATCAAATGCACTCTAATGCTTTCATGCTGGGGACTGAATCAATCACAGAGCATGTTGGTGTCTCTGTCAGACTCCATCTGATGGGCTCCTCTGTACAAAGCCCCCTCTGTGTCTATCCTTTCAGCCCAAGCTTCCTCATCCATTACTGACAATTGTTTCCCTAGTAACTACAAAAAGGCCATGGATTCATTGGACCAGCAAAGCTGAGGATATAAGTTGGAGTTCAAATGTGTCCTTCATTTCCATGCTGGACCCTCTGGTGCTTTTATAGGTTAAATTATCCCAGTCCCATGAATGACCACATAGTAGACAGTGAGGTTCTTTCTGCTTACCTTTCCATATCTTTATGAAGCACAGATATGAGGGTAAACGTGAGACTCTATTGTTAGCCTATGTCCATTTGTAGTTGCATAAACTGGCAATGCTATGGGCAAGGTTATATCATTAGGATCTGTAGAGCTGGGTTCATAAAAATAGTCTCCTGACTCTAACACATGTCCATTTCAATACACAGGGCTTTAAATTTCACATTTTTGTTTCTCAAAAGTTCTTTAAGACCTGGAAGCCATTCTTTCTCTCAGGTTATGTGTCTGAAAAGTCCCACTTGCCAGATTCCCCATTCCTTTCTCATGCATCCGCTAAGAAGTCATAAGGCTCTCCATACATGACACAGGGACATGTGCAAGTCCACTATTGTAGAGCACAGTGTGACCTCGCTCTTTCACTTCCCCTGGGCCCCCCCATTCTCTTGCTCTGGTCTTTTGTTCTCTTAGCTCTATCTACTGGCTTTGGAAACCTGCCCAAGGCTATTTTATCTGATGACGAAGGAGTAATCTCTCTAGTTTTCTTCCTTGGTGAGCTCCCACAAACCTATGTTTGAACTTTGTATCCCATACTACAGGCTGGAGAAAAAGAGCAAAGTGGCTGTTCTCCCCATAAAGCTCATGGCTTATAGCCAGCTATCTTTCTTAAAAACTCAACTGAAAAGGTGTTGACCAAGTAGAGCAAATACCGGTCATAGCAATGTAGCTCAATTCTGTTTGCTAGGCTTGAAGTGTTTAGTTTTTGAATCTCCATAGGGTCTGTCAGGATCATGGAGGAGAACAGGATGGTAGGGCTTAACATGGCAGCCATGAACAATGTTATTGACTCATAGGTTTTAAAGTTTTATCGTTTATTAGCAACTAGAATGGGCTTAGTCATGCAAACCAGTGCAATGTCAGCTGAACCCTTACCCAGGTTTCCAGACCTCATATCATCCCATTCAAAGGGGCCCAGACTCCTTGGCAGACAAGGAGAGTATGACACAAATCAAAACTATATTCAAAGGGTGGAACAGCATTGCCATGAAACCACAGCTCTCTATGGTCCCCTACACATCCCTTTACAGGTCATACCAAATGACTACTAGTTTCTTCATGGTAAGAGTATCATGATAGTTGGGGCCATGGTGTGACTTGCAGATTAGCTTTTATCTGTTAAATATTTCTGAAAGAAATATTTATGAATGTATATCTTTCATGAAATGAGGTTTGAACTAGAATGTAAATCAATCATGTAATTAAGCACTATATTTTTTTAGTTTAGCTGATTTTATCAGTGAGAAAAGCATTGCACCTGTGTTCACTTATATTCTGTTACAAGCTCCTGATACTATACCGACAACCAACGCATAGAGAGTTAATGACGAATGGGTCAATAGATACCTTAGCAACATGGTTCCTCAGTATGCTCTCAAACAAAACCTCTACTTTGCGTTAAGTAATAAAATGTGTTTGTACCCAGCTCTCTAGGACCTCAGTCTCAGCTCTGCCACTTATAACCACAGTCAGATACATAACTCCTTCAAGTTCAATGTCTTCCTTCAGAAATGAGAAGATACTCGCTACTACCAAAGCACATCTATGACAATTAAATGAGACAAAAGTACGCATACCCTGCACTGATGCACATAGTATGCATTCCACAAATGTGACTTTTTTCAGACACTTTGTAACACATGCAGTATCACATTTAGAAGATGTCAGGATCAGTACAGATTACAAATATGTGTGCATGTCTCTATATCTAGCTATATCTGTTTCTACCACTCATCTCTGCTTAGTTTTGATTTCCTTTCTTCCCGGGGAAATCTTTACTTTACTCTAATTTTTTCTGATCAACCTGACATTGAAGGGAAGCTAGAGATTTGATCTCTCTACATAATTCAAGTTGCTGAGCAAGCCAAGATAAAAGAATAGTATTCCTGGTATGTATAATTTATATGGAAAATAGAAGTTAAATTAAAGAAATAAAATTCAAAACTCAAAGTAGAGAGAATCTGACTCAAAAGAAAGATTCATTTCATTCATCAGAGACATTGGTCAAGAAGTGAGAGGGATATATCAAAGGTGACCATCAAAAAGTCCAAAGGGATATTTGGGGAGTCCTGTACCCCAATGAGACTCAGTAATGTCACCCAGAACCCCACATCACAGATATTTAGGACATGTTCTCTTGTCCTCACAAAGAAGGTTTTAATTTGGGCTTCACTTATCAGTAATAATCTGTGGACGATTAATAGTTATTTTCAAATTTCATGTAACTTTTTGCATAGCCATCTCTTTTGAAGATGAAATTGATTTCAAGAAGTATTACAAGGTTTTGTGAAGGTTGGTAGTCAGGCCAGCTCCGCATTATCATCACCAGTAAAGAGTTATAAGAATCAGAGTCTATTGTTCACTCATTTAACTCGATGTGTGTGTGTGTGTGTGTGTGTGTGTATTAATATCCTTGTTTTAGGGACTGAGCTGAGAGAGCAGAGTTCTAACTCCTAAGGATGATTTGTGTCTGCCATTCACAGAAGACCGCCTTCATTTTCACGCCTGTGGCACAGTGTTTGGTAGAGTGTGGATTTAGAGTCCTGGGCAGGTATTTAAAGGATCATCAAAAGGGACAGGAAAAGATGTCCATTCTCAGGGGTCTTACATCTGGTTAGGGAAGAGAGGACTTTCATAAACTGGGACACATTTTGGATGTCTGCATTAGTCAGCTTTCTCATCACTGAGACGTAATTCCAGACACCCATAACTTGAGGAGAGGCTTACCTTGGCTCACAGCTTCAAATGTTTAATCTGTGGTTGTCTGGCTCCATTACAGTGGAAGCATGTCACAGAGCAAAGTTGTGTAGTTCATGGCAATAAGGCAGTAGAGTCGGGGAACAGTGTCAGAGGGAAGACATGTGAAACCTACCATCACACTTTGTGACCCCCCAACCCAGAAGTATGCTTCCCTAATCTGTGAGGCATTTTTTTAACACAATCAAGTTGACACAGCCACCCACAATTAATAGTCAAAGATGTCCAAAGGAAAAAATAACTTCTGCATCCAAGGCTGGACTTTGGAACATGTGTACCCATAGATATATTTTGGCTAGCCACTTGGCTTACCCTCTTAGAGACTTTTAAAGATGGTACACTAAAGCAGGTATAATAATGTAAGTAGCTCAATACTACTATTTTACACTTTTTCCATCTCCTGTACTTATGTGACCTCCCAGGTCCCTGTAGGCAATCAAATGATGATCATCTCTTGTCATTAAAATTCTCCATTGTTATTTTTATTGTATTTCTTCAAATTTTGCTTGACTGATACTTGGAAAGGGACAGAGCAGAGAGAAGATAACGTAAACAGGAAGCAGGTCTAATGTGCATTAGGGTTTGCAGATTTCTGTCTGCCTAGGTTATGTTATGATTCAAAAGATAATATTTGACCAAAAGCAATGTAACAGGTTTATATTTAGTAAATGAGGCCTGACCAAATGCAGAGAAAAATCACAATTCTAAACTTAACAGCAATGACATTGCTATGTAAAATTCTTATGTTGAGCCAATAAGTAAATTAAGAAATAATGGCTATTTTATAAACGTTTGAGCTAAAAAAATCAATAAGAAAATATTATCGATATCATTGGATTGCTAATATAATTTATCCTTTAAAAATCATCTCTAATCTTTCTAAAATTTTGCTGTTTAAGCCAATGGCATCTACTCAATTGCAAAAATATTTGAAAAGATGATATGTATAAATGCACATAATAAGAATGCAAAGTAGTCTGATTGTATTGAGGGGAAAAGATATTTGTTTGTTTCATAAACTTAGCTATGAAAATTCTCACTGATGTGTGCAAAGTGGTGGCAGAATCCACTGGTTAGGTTTTAAGTCTGTGCTGCAGACAATTCTGCTTTGAAAATGCATCTCAGCTCAGAGGCAACAAGGAAGCCCTGGTCCAATAACATGGGTGGTCAATCTTCTCAAAGAAAATACAATGCTCTCCCAGCAGTGTGCCCCTCCCTAGGGTAGAAGCTAACATTTTTCTGCAGGAAATCCTTTGTCTTGTGGTTCTAAAAGTCTAAATATATTTGATTCTGCTTACCAGCTAAAATGAGCATGTTAAATTCAAATCAACTCAAGAATGGCTAAAAAATCTGTGCTTGTGGCTTCATGATTACTCAAGGTTTGGCCTATTTGGAGGTATTCAGAATCCATGAGCAAAAAAGTAAATATAGTAATTAAAAACTGTAACAGACCTGAGTACTGCCAGGCTACAATTGTTCTGAGAAATTGGACAGAGTGTACAGTTCTAGTGCAAGCCTATATGGCTGGCTTTGACACCCAAATGCTCAGGAGGGAATAGCTGGACACCCCCAAAACTACACTGCTTGTTAGCTGACTTTCTTTCCTTCATAAAGGGAGATGTGTTTTATTTTTTGATGAACCCTTCCCATCAAGTCTTGTCTTTTTCCTGCCTGCCTCCATCCTCATTTAACTATCTCATTTTTATGTAAGCAGTTGTGTTCAGCTTATAGCATAGTGTAAGCAAAGAACTGGGTTTCACTGTCAAAGAAAGAAGTGCACCAGTAGGAAGCAGAAGACAGGAGCATGCCACTAAAATTCTGCAGAGAAGGCAGCTGATACTGTCTGCGCATGGGAGAGACAACCGTGCTTTTGGATATGGTGACGTGGCTATGGCAGACATACCTACAGGTCTAGACGCAGCACTTTTAACTTCAGAGTCCTAGTGTTATTAGAAAGAAACCAAAGATACTCCTGCTTCAAATCATCTCATCCACCAATGAGACAACTACTAAGATCCCTCTTATTGAGTCCTTAAGTGATACCTATTAACAAATGAAATAGCACCAATTTTCAAATGCTTGTTAATGTATTCTGCTATAACCATTCAGTTTGGAGCTGGAAGAAATGGGACATAGTATGTGGTGTGTTCTGGGGAAAAAAATAGAAATCTGAAAACAGACATCTTAAGAATATGCCTGGGGAAGTGGGGTAGGAAATAAATTAGGGAGAGAATTTCCCTAAGAAGTTCTGGCTTACTTCTGTCTTTGTAAGCATTTAGTTTTGCTTTCTGCATAGTATAAACAGCCAGCCAACACATGTCCTGCTTGTACAGAAGTAATAATGTCATAACCGCCCTTGAACATTTATGGTGCTTGGGGTTATGTTCCCACTACATTTCCTCCAGATTTCCTTATTGGAAATAGACTTCCTGATACTCCTGGAAAAACCCATAGGCAACTTTCACAACTGCTAACACTTACGTAATAGAATATAAAAGCAGAAAAATTCTAGGAAATATTTAGATTATTGCAATTTCTCCTGAGGCAAGGCTTCTCCTAATCAACATTGGAAATGCAAAGGCAATTTCAGTGGAGAGGGAGTTTGGAGTGGGAGGTCTGAGGCATTAACTCTTTCCAACTGATTTACTAACTCTTCTAGATCCTTCCATGTCCCAAGGACAGCCCATAAAGGAAGACAATTCCACTCTCACATGTTGAGTTCAGTTACTTTCTGACTCAAAGGCTGGCTGTTGTTTGTAATTTCACATCATCTTCTCATTTCCATTTTTCTTGACCTGGCTAATGAGATCCAGTTCTGCATGGTTGCTCGAGACTCTGCTAGAGAGCATTTCCTCTCCTATGTTACGGTTGTTGTTCTTTTAACATGCTAGGTGATACCTTCAGTGCAGTACCCATTTCCTGTCACCTTATTCCACAAGTCACATACTTCTGGTCCACAGGGAAACAAACATGCATCCTGTGTCCAGAAAACTGTGCACCATATTAGGTGAAAGCAAGTCCACAAGTAAAAAGAATATACTGATTATAAATATAAGGCATGCATTTGGGGGGAAACTATAAACTGCTAACTAGGGATGGTGATTCCTTTGGTAACACCAACTCTTTTTGATATCTTTTTATTCTAACATTAGTCTTTTTTCCAACCTCAGAGCAAAGGATTTGCACTGTAAATGTCACCTCCAGCCAATATGTATACACACAACATATTTTCTGATAGCTTCTCAATAGCTTTACACATGCACAAGTGAATCTACCTTGAGGCTGAGTATAAATAAATGGACAGTCTGATTTCCTCCTAATGCCGTCAAAGAATAGTAATCAGAATACTAATCAGAAACTATCATGAAGCGGGAAAACTCATGACAAGAAGCAGGAGGAAACCAGCCTTTACTGGAACTAGAAAAGGACCTCAAGTGGGCATTAGAGTTTGTGCAAGTGAGCTTTGTTCCAAGTCAGTTTTTCTTTCTTGAAATACTTATAAGAAATGTCAAGTTGCCTAGGGATTAGTGGAAAGCATGGAATGGGTAGTGAGTATATCAGTAAAAGAAATCAATTAATAAATGAGAAGGGTGAAGATTTTGCAAGTAGCAATGAATTGGCTTGAAACAGATCCAGTAACCTTCAAAATGAATAACTTAGGCCCAGAGAATGAACATAGCTGAGACTAGGTAGAAGTCGGGAAAAGTAGGTGAAAGCAAAGGAATTAATAATAATAATAATAATAATAAAATGTCACAAGGGAGGGAGAACTTACAAATGACCCTCAGTTTATGTTTCAAAACTTTTTAGAGATAGGAGTTTTTCCACCTCTTGAGATAGGGTTCCTCAGAAAAAAAAGCTCTTTCTAATGTTGGCTAAAATAGGAAAGTGCCACAAAGTGCATTCATTTACTAAAAGGAGATATAAAGGCATAAGATTAAATTTTGGACTACAAAGATCAGTTACCTCCCCTTTATTGCCATCCTTCTGTATAACTGGTCACTTATTTCTAGTCTTCTACAGGGTGAGTTAAACATTCAGAATATCAGGCTCAGGGACTAGTGAAGGAATATCTCCACAAAAGCTGTGCCAAGAAAAAAGAAGAAATTTTTCAATAAGCAAGAGACAAATATGAGAGGGAAAGAATATATGTTACAAGGATCAATGACCACATCAGAACTTGTCATATTTTAAGAGATTTTTTGATGCATGTTCTATTTACAGATTTGTTGCTAGTGCATGAGCATACTGAGGCCCACTAGATAGTCTCTCTGTTGAACAAACAGGCATGATTTGTAATTAGAATCTCAGTAAATGCTGGGTTATTTCTTTTAGAACAGTACAACACTATATTAGTTGTAAAACCATCACAAAAAATGCATACATTCCCCTCAAAGTTCCAGGATGACCCCTAAGAACTTTTAAAACAGTATTCATCTTGTTAGTGTACTATTGCTTTCTAGAAATGCAAATTAATAGAAATTTTAAATAATTAAAGTAAAATATAATAATTGTACAGTTTTCAACCTCTTCTAGTTGTAAGATGGTCAAATAGTTTATGGGAATTTAAAAATGGTGTGAGAAGTTTTTATAAATCACATCTTTCACCATCAAAGGCCAGTGGGAAAATGTCTTATCTTAGACTTTTATGATTTTCTGTATTATACTGAGGGTGCAAAAAGTGCCTGGTGTCAGGCTTCATTCTCCTACAATACAGTATTATTTATTTTATTTATTCATAGCAACTCAATTTGAGTAAGAATCATTATCCCAATTCTATGAGTGTGAAGATTGAACAATCCAAACTGCCCCATGTTTAAACTGTCTGAGTTTTTTTTATTGTTTGTTTGTTTTTTGTACCAGGGATCAAGCTCACGACCTCATGCTTGCCAGGCAGGCGCTTATACCACTGAGCTAAATCCCCAGCCCTTGAACTGTCTCTTAGTCTTATTGTTAAATCACATTTGATATCAAAAAAAATCTGCTGCACAAGCCAAACTACCACAAATATGCCCACAGACAGATTTTCCTCATAAATCTACTCTGAACCCCTCTGATAAATCCCTGCCCAATTATTTCTCCTCTAATGGTATCTAAATTATATACCTTCTTGAAATATTTTTTTTACCACAACATAGAAAAAATAATTTCCCTGTCAAAAACAACCACAGCCATAACACTCATTGGGCATTCAATGACACAGACATGACATTGCAGATTTTCTAAACTGTGTATAAGAGATGATCAAAATATAGGTGAATGCATAAGTTTAAAAATGTGTTAGAGTAAAAGAAACATTGTCATTAATCTCCCTTAAAATACTCCCCTGACCTGGAATACATTTATGCCATTGTTCTCACCAATTTCTGAAGCAGTTCTGGAAATCCTCTTTCATAAGTGTCTTTACAAGGCATGATCACAAATAATGAATGCTGCTACCAAGTGCCACCTAATGGAAAGGGAGGCTCCCAACAACATTGTGGAGAATCTTCCTCAACCTTAATCTTAGGCACTGTACAACTTCTGACTCTTCCCCAACTCAAAAATGATTATAACAGGTAAACAATGCGAATAGATCAGGACATTGAGGAATTCACAACAGCACAATCAAAGGTACTCGCAATTAAAAATACTCTCAGAGCTTTTCCAAAACTGCTTCGGAAAATGGGAAGAATGATAGAGTAAGTGTGTCTGAAGAAATGGGGAATATTAATCGAAATGTGTCTTTTACTGTAATATTTTTTAATTCAGATATTCACCCTATTTTCACCATGGTTCAATGTTTGTCTTGATCTTGATGGTGAGGAATCTACTTCCTAGGGATTAGATGTGAACATAATCATGCACACTCTAAGATTACTGCCAAATATTCAGGAAAGAGGAAGACAAAACAAAGGAAAGTAACAGGGAGATATTGATTATGTACTGTAGAAGGTTAGTTTGGAGATACTGGAACACTGTTATTTATCTGTTTGTATTTTTTTCATCAAATACTGCTACCTACAAAAGTAGGTAGTTGAATACAACCCAGAGTCAAGTGACTAGTCATTTCTATTCTACAACTACACAGGCGGTGATTTTCCAACTGTTAGGATACAGTGGGAAAGAAGAGAGTGAATAGATGTTCATAACCCAAAGAGAAATGTGAGGAAGATTAGTTTGCTTTCCCTGTGCACCTTTGCCTCCTTTCTAATAATTTTCCCAGGGATTGGGGTCAGTCTTAGAATTGTCCCCTTGGAGGTACCTGCAGTGATCATGTCAATTGATCCGATAAGTTCCTCCTGAAACTCCTTTATGGATGGATGCATCCTTTTCCGGAAGGCTGTCTGTGTAAGTTTTTGGTTAACATAAACCATTAAACTGCTTTTCTGCAACACTGCTCTGAAAAGTAGGAGCTGTTGAGGTGTTACATTACAACAGAGCAAAACCTTGCTGAGAGTTCAGATCTGGGGGCAATCTCTTGATGCCTGGAGCTGTATGAAGCTCTCATCTGATTTTGATGATTACCAAAATCCTTAGGCAAGGAAAGGCTGTGTGTAATCTTTGTCTCGCCATGGCTGGCTGGTGAGACAGAGCACAGTCATCAAGAAAGTTTTACCATGAAGGAACTGGGAGGTCAATGGCCATGTGGTTCCCCAAAGAAGCACTTGAGTGATGTCCATAGGAAAGTGCTTGAAAAGAAAGGGGATGCTAACACAGTGCCAGGAAAGCTGCCGCCCTCTTCCTTGTGTTGCAAGTGGGTTCTGAAAAAGAAAACTAAAACCCACTCCAGGGTACACTAGAAAGGTTTGATTAGGACCCTCAAGGGTGTAGACATTTTTAAGTGCTTATTTTCAAGAAGGATACATTGAATACAGAGTTGGGCACAAAGAGCAGACAGCCCATACACAGACCTAGTCCACTGATAGCCTGTCAGCCCTCTGCATTCTGTATCTGTGGCTTCTACACCAGTAAATTCAACTAAGTTGGACTGGCAGTATTGGTGTGGGGTGTGTTTCTGTACAGACTGTTTTGCATTATCCCCCAAACAATGCAACAACTGTTTTTATAGCATGTACATTGCTTTAGGCCTTACAAGTAATCTAGAGATAATTAAAGGTACACAGAAGGATGTGCGTAGGTTAAGTGTTATTACTACACCATTTTACACAGTGGGTTTGATTTTGGAATCCTCTGCAGACACAAAAAGACAACTGCATATCCAGATGGTCAAAGACCCCTCCATTCCTTTTCCCCTCTATCTCCTTTTTTTCACACTCATTTATGTAATCTGCTTGGCCCATACAGACATCTGAGCTTGTGGCTCAGAATAAAATGTTAGTATTTTGATTATCAGCCAAATCCTGCAGTCATCCTGCCAAAGATAAACCTTTTCCTATGAGGAGACTCAACTTCTGACTGTGGTTTTCTTTTACCTCTGCTTTGGGGCAAGCTTTTTATCAAGCAATTCACATTCATCTTGCTCTAATCTGTTTTCATTTATAGCATAGGCTAATTGTAGCTCGCTCATAAAGTTAAGTGCTGGGAAATAACAGCTGCAAAAAGAGGAGTTCCAGGATTATTGCACTATTCTGTGTTTTGTTCTAGGGGTATCAGACGTTGGTTAGTTTAGGCCCAAGGTGATGATGGTACTTATTTGTCTGCGGCTATGGAGCACCAAAGTGAAAGTCATGATTAAAGACATAGCTGAAATTAGTTTCTCTTTCCTTGCCCACTTGTTTCTCTTCCGTCTGAGAGAGAAGACAGTCTGTGGTCACTCAGGGAGCAGCACAGGTAGGGTGAATCAACCCATTAGGAACAACAAGGGTAAAACCTTGGCGCTTTTATTAGCGTTGATTTGTGATGCTTTCAGGGCTCAAGTGCAGGGTTTATAAAAAAGAAGCAAGCAGTTATAGATTGTGTACTGCTCATTGCTATGGTTTATATCCAATGTCTGTAAAGGTTTTATTGGGTTATTGGTAGCATGTTTATTTGCCTGAACACAAAAGTCCTGGTAGGCCTTGAGAATAATACAGGGAGAAGGGACTCTGCAGCATACAGGATTTGTGAGGAAGCCTGAACCTGCACTCCAGGTGGCAGGCAAAGGGGAAATGAGCAGGCACTGAAGAGCATGGTATAGAGATGAGGTTATTGCATAGGTGTGAAGCCTGCCAAGCCAGTGCTAATGGATCCCTGGTGATTTTTGTAAATTTAATTTATTTTGGTTCACAGTTGAAGAGGTTATGGAAAGACAATGCTAAAGCCTACTTATCAATATTCTAATTGGGTGAGGGAGTAACTTTTCATGAAAATTAAATGAACACGCATTCTCATGAACGGATAATTACTTATTTTAAGTTCTATACTAGGTATCTTCCATACCAGTCATTGGACCAGAAAAGTCTCCGCTTTAGGAACTGTCCTGTGGATGGCAGAATCTGCAGCAACGTGGGTGATCTCGCCCATGGACACCAGCTACATTCACAGCCATCTGAGTGAGTCCCATCTCCAGATATTATCAAATGTGGGGGGGTTTGGGGAAAATTGTTCTTGTCCACAATCACTGCTTTACACAAAGCAAAGTGCACATGTTTATGTATACCTGTGCTGGAGAGACTTAAGTTATTCATGAGATTTTAGAGAGAAAATGCCAAACACAATAATTTTAACTAACTTCACCACTTTGAAGTGTCACATGTGAGTCCCAGAAATGAAAGTTAGGAGATTTATAAGAATGGAGAACAAATGGGTAGTCAGTGAAACATCTGTGCTAGGCAGGCCTTATTCTAACAAGGCTTGAACCTGAAGCCTGAGGTTGGAATATGTATACTTGTGAAGTGTGGAGCATTGCAGACACATAGACATATCTCAGTGTGCTGATATTGATCCTTGGACAACATCTTTCTAGAAGTTATGAACCAGGAAGATAAAAAACAAACAAAACAAAACTCCAGTAACTTGAAAAAGTCTTTTTTTTATTCTGGCCTCCAACATTAAAGCCTGGTTCTTATCTTTGGATTTTCAACAATATCAACAACAAAATTAAGAAGCAGAGATCCCCATGCTTCTCTGTATGAGCCAAGGAAATGGACATTGATTTCACTAAGTAGGATTCAAGTCACAACTGCTGATATTCCCCATGTTGTCTGAGTTGAAGCAGACACACAAGTGGAACTGGTTGGCCTATAAATCTTTTCTTCCAATTTTTTGGATGCCAAAATGACATTTAAATTGTAATTGCACTTGAGTGCAGGTGGCAGAATTACTATTTAGGTAGATGTTTTTATTTTATTATATTGAGAGGAAAGAATAAGGATAGTGCAGGTTGTCCACTTCAGACTGTTTCAGACAATGAATTATTTGAAACACTCATAGTGCAGTTGGCTCAAAGAAAAATAAAAACTACCCTGACTTTTTAATTTTACTCTTTTATTTTCAGTCCAAGGTACACAATCTATAGCCTCACAAAGGTAAGTCAGTGCTCTAACACCCAGCTACCAACCCTGGTCCAGTACACTCATCCTAATGTTGCGTTATGTTGATAGAGGTAGGGGCACTACGTGAGCACTACAACTTAAGAGACAGGGTCTCAGGCATAGAAAACAGAATTGATTAACAGGCAGTATTTTTTCAGACTCTCAGGAAGTCAACTGAACTCAGTTTTAAGAGCTGGCATATTCACTGGTAGGTTTAGTGAGATACCAAAACTCTTGGGAAGTTCAATAGGTGGGATTGATTAACAATAAACTGAGGTGTCAAGGAGGTTTCAGGTAACTAAGGTAATGAGAAGAGAGGAAAAGAAGATAAGAACAGCATCATTTACTAATTAATGTCAGTGTGTTAGAAGCCAGGCAAGTCATTTCAGTAACAACCTTCCACAATGTACAACAATGTTCCACAATGTGAAGGAAAAGGAAGTGAGTTTTGTCCAAATCACTTAGCGGATAAGTAGAAGTGTTAGGAATATAACAAGATCTATATAATTTCAAATTCACACAGCAAGAGAAAAACATGTCACTTTCTCATATATTTCTTCAGCAAGAGAAATTATAACCAGAATCTAATAGCCTTCAAATTATCTCTGAAAAAATAAATTATGTTTTCATTCTGCATGAGCCTTTTAAATGCTGGCAAATTATATGAAATTACTTAAAGCAAGACCCACAAAGGTATCTACACAAAGGTATCTCAAAGTGTGAACTCCAAATGCTCACATTAGAGTCACAAGGTGACATTGCTTAGTAATGAATACCTGGGCCTCTTTAGCAGTACCAACTCAACCCCTCAAAAACTACAGCCACATGAGTGCATTTATATCAAGATTTTGTGCCTATTAAAATTTGAGAACTACTTAAATTATATGTGGGAGAGATTCAAGAAACAGATGGAGTCTTACAGACATTTTAATATCAAGATTTTGTACCTTTTAAAATTTGAGAACAACTTAAATTGTATGTTGGAGAGACACAAAAAATAGATGGATTCCCACAGATATTTTGTTGAGTGGTATTAGATTTCCCTTCCCAGAAGCCAGTCAGTTTGAGGAACTGAACCAAAAATTGCTAATGGATTCCCTGACTACAGAATTTTTCAAGAATCACTGCTTTTCCAATGAACTGTGAAGTCAATGAAATCCCCAAATCAGACCAATTTAGGATTTGTCCTTGCCAGAAAGCAGCACAGGTGAGACCAGCTGCAGGGTACAGAAAATTATACTTGTATTCAGAATCCACAGGCCTAGACACGAGAGAACTTGGAAAGAAGAATGTACGTAGTGCGACGGTGCTGTGTGTTTTCCAATCCGTGATTCATCGGCAGGTATTGGATACTTTTTAAACATCTTCATTTACACGTATTAAATGAGGGTATTTTGCTTCTCCCTTTTAAAAATAATACTTTTATTTTTATCTTATCTTCAGATAGTCTTATATGGACCAAAACAACAAAATAAAACAAGAAATAAGAATAAAATAGTGTTGGAGCTTGTATTATGAGGTGGCTATACTCTATCTGTAAGTCTTAAAAAAATGCACAGTAACACAGACTTATAAAAGAAGTTATTTCTCTTCCATAGACATTCTAGGCAGCAGTGTTACCCCATGATGTCTGCAAGCCAGGGTCCTTCTACTGCACAAATTCATGTAGCTTCTCTTGTCAGAAGCTATGGTCTCCAATGACTGACAGACCATCTTTGCTTTCATCTGATGGGCCAAAGATGGTCACATGGCCCTATAAAGAAGATGGCAAACGTAACTTTCTTCTGGGTCACCATGTAAAGCTAAAAATGATGAAAGGGATTCTATCAGTATTTAAGAATGAGACATGATAATATTTGAAGAAGCATAGCAGTCTTTTTACCAAAACTGAATGCCATTTAAAAGACATAGGTATGTACAATCTTGCCTCCTGGAAAACCAAAATAGGGTTAAAATTCATGGAGGAATGCTGAAAGAAAGGGGCAATCCATAGTCACTGTTATAATGAAAGAAAAATCCAGTTTAGCCAGTGCATAAAAGACTAAAGGAAATGCAATAAAATGTTAATCATGAGTATCTATGATTTTCCTCACTCAGTTTAAGTGCTACAATCAGTCAATAAAATAACACTCCTACTTATTTTCTTGGCCCCCATTTCCCTACCACCTATAGTATACTTGGGTCCAAATTCTTCAAATTAAATGAAGAAAAACACACCACTGTGCTGACCTTCTCATTTCTCAGTCAAGATCAAAAGATTCTAGTGAACTCTTAGCTGCCAAATTTTCAGAGTAGGTTTGTCTTGCTCATTTATGCTCCTAATTTCCCAATGAATCATTTATGTTTTCTTCCTTTCATCTGAAACTTCCAGAAATTCTTTCCTTGTCACACCCATCCGGTATCACTAAAAAAAAATGAAACAAAGTCTTCCAAAAACTCTCAGGAGCTGTCTAACCATCTTCTAGAATGCATTCCCATGTATTCTGCCTTCCTCCTCTTGCTCTGAATGAATACCTACAAACCTCTGTGTCAATCCCTCCCTATATGCATCCGATTCATTCTCTTCATTACTAAGAAAGAACATTCATCCAACAGTTTTTACCTTCCTTCTACATTAGTGTTTCCCTTCTAGACCATTCACTTCTATATATGAACATGGTATCATTTATTCATCTTTAGGGGAAAGAGGCAACCTTTTGAAATCACCCTTCCTTCCACCTATGGCCCCATTTCTCTGTTTCTCTCCACACCAAATCACTAAGTCCCCTTTTATGCAATCACATTCATCATGCTAAAATATCTCATGGCAGAGTCATCAGTGGCCTCCATTTTAGATTATTCCGTATTTCATTTTACTTGTGACAAATAATCACTCATTTTTATTCAGTAATTCTTCATGGGCTTCTAGGACACCAAACTGTTAGTTTATTTCATGGATTTTCTTCTGCTTCATCCCTCAGCCTTGTCCACTGGTTCCTCCACTACAACTACTAAGGATAAACTGCCCCAGTCTTACGTTAAATTTATATCTAGAGCTTTTCTTTAAGTTCCTGTCTCATTATGTATTAACTTGACATCATCATTTAGATGATTAACCATAATTTCAAACTAAATATCTACAAAACTGAATTGTTTACACTGTCTAAACTTGCTCTGATCTGTTATAACTACAGTTTACCCCCATGTCAGTGATGTTAACTCCATCCTTTCAGTACCTTTGAGCAAAAACCTAGAAGTCCTTCATGCTTTTTTTTTCTTATATTCCCCCTATCTAATCCATCACAAAATCTTATTGTCCGTACCTTGAAAATATATCTAGGATCTAACTGACACAACTCTCAGGTTGGTCCCTCTGCAGATGATACCACTAGCATTCACTGGGGTAATTGCAACAGTTTCCTGCATATCTTTTTGGGTCCCACCATTTCTCCTCTCCTCCAACCCTCTCTACAAAATCATAAACAGTATTCACCAAATGTCAGGAAGTCTGAAAGCTTCAAAATGTGAGTCAGATGATGTTGCCAGATTCTTATTTCTCTCAGAGAAAAATCTAAAGTCTTTATCTTAGCCTAAAACACAATACTTTATTCTAGCCCTTGACCAATGCTTCAGCTAGTTCCTCATGCTGTTACTCATAATGGTCTGTCACATTTGCCACCTTGTGGTCCCAAAGAAATGCCAGCGTCTGCCTATTTTTGCACTGATGCTTCCTCTCTCTGGAGTATTCTCCTGTCAGACAACAGCATCTTTCACTTTCTCATATTTTCAAATTATCACTTATATATCACCTTATTATTGATGCCCCAACTTCACTTCAGGCAATTTCAAACACACCTTCCCTTCAATCCTTCTCATAAAACTTGCCAAATTCTGATAATCAATAAGGTTCATGTGTTTATTATGTATTATATATTGAAAATTATACATAGTCCAAGATGCATGAATGCAAGAATTTTTATCTATTTTTTCTTGCCTTTAAGAATGACTGACATGTAATAAACATATTTGATGAGTAACAAATATAGAAGGCAGGTACGGTGGTACAGGCCTGTAATCCCAGCACTCTGTTCAGTGAGACAGAAGGATAACAAGTTGTTGCCCAGCCTGAGCGATTTAGAAACTCACCCAGACTCTGTCGCAAAATACAAAAAGTGTAAAGGGTGGGGGTCGGGGATATAGCTCAGTACCAAGACCCAGCATTCACTACCTAACAAAAAAGCGTAATTAGATGCAGCTCTAGATACAGATATAGGTAGATGGACTTCATATATAATATACGAATATGGCTAATATTTCGGTGATTGTTTTTATGCTTTGAACATTTCTTACTATACAAAGAAACTCTACTGCATCATTTTGTTACCCATCTAGTAAAAACTGGTTTTGAAACTGGAACTTTTTTTAAAACTCTTAATTCTATTTCTAGAACAATCAAATATGAAACACTTAATACTAAGTGATTTCATTTGTTTGTGAGAATTTGATATTTATCTCTTAAAAACAGGGTTTAAGAGGTTAGTCTTGGTTGTTTGAGTTGCAGGAGATTTCATAAGAGAAGACAATGAGACTCTGTGCTCAAATACATAAAGTCATACATATCAGCAAAAGGAAATTATTTTTTAAATAGGATAAGTTTTTTTTAAATAGGATAAATTTTTTAAATTGGATAAATAAGCATTGATTTTTCAAATATTGCTTTCAAAATAATTTTATTTTTTTGAGACAGAGTCTCACTTTGTAGTTCAGCCTGGTCTTGAACTTACTGTGTAGCCCAGGCTGACCTCAAACTCACAGCGATCCTCCTGCCTCAGTCTCCCAAGTGCTGGTTATACAGTAAAATATATTTTTATATTTAATCTAAGAATAAACAAATAAAACTGAAATATTTACCACTTATTAGACCCATAATTAATGCAGAAACCTCTAACTTATCAGCATTGTTCATTTAGCGGTAGAAATAACATGACCAAGCATTAACCGGCAGCAAGACTGAGATTGTGTCTTGCTGAGTGCCCCCCTGAACTCCTTGTGCAACATCACACAGGATTCTGCAGAAAAGAAAGAGTGTACTCTTGCAGAAGGAAGCTCGTTAACTTCAAAAATGAATGAAAGAACAACAAAAAAACCTGAATGAATAATTAATAAATCCATAAATGCCTGATCTAATAATGAGGTTCAAAGCTTTAATTACGGAAAAGGAACACTAGAAACATCCCTTTCCTCTTGAGGTAGACAAGAAGCCAAGTAAAAGTAAACAGAAAGACCTGGATAACACAAACAAAGAAATTGAAAACAAAGCCTTTTCTATGAAAGGAAACCAAATGAAACTATAAAGTACTCTTAAGTTCAAGAGAACTGTCTAGGGCCCCACAGACCTATTTCCAGGAAGCCTGCTAATAGAAATTTAAATGAAATTAAGAAAATCAGACATAAGGAAGGGTTAGGTTTCTTGTTTTTATTGCTGCCATGTAAGTCAGCATGACTCTCAGCAGAACTCTTTTCACAAAATTACTCATAATGCTTGACACCTTGGTCATTCCCTCCTGCACAGATGCATATTCTACTAAAGGCACTGAAACTCTGTCAAAGGGGAAAAAATAAATGATTCAGCAAACTGTTGATGTAAGTCAGAGAAACAAACACTCCAAGATATTGCTCCATGCCAAGTTACAGCTCCCAACCCTGCCAGGAAAGACAATGAGAATATTATACATACAGAAGAGTTACATAAAATGTCCCCAATTAAACAGAAACATTGCTTGATTGACTTGTGGTCAGAATTTAAACACAAACTTGAAAAGTAGACAGGAATTGGAGGGTTGTATGTTTTGATTGTTTGCTTTGTTTTGGGGTTTTGCTTTGTTTTGTTTTGTTTTTTAACTGTGTTGTCCTAACTCTATGGCCCAGAATTCTTCCTGCTCATACTTTCAGATCTTTAGGGAGGCACTACAAATATATTGATTTAAAAATCAGAAAACTAAAACTGCAGTGCAGATTCTGACATCTCTTACTCCACGATCTTGTAGGGAACACTTGCCCCTCTTGACATTTTTAAGGTTACAGTATGTGATTAGCTCATCACTCAAGACAATATCCACTACAAAATTCTAGCAGGTCTTGTAGCTTGCACTTTATTCAACACTGTCCTAGTGACTTTCATGAAAGAGGCACAGGAGATGGCCAAAGGGCTTGAAACCTAGAATTATCAGGGTCACAGCGGGCAATTTACCAAATTCCTGGTGTTCACACATGCTAGATAAAATCACAATAGAAAGTCTACTTCTCAAATATTGAACAACCAGTATTAAATCACAATGCATAATTATTTTCCCTAATCTTTTTTAATTAAAAAATCTTCATCTTCACAGAAAACTAAGATAAACATGCAATACTCCTCTATGGATCCTTCACCAATTTTTAACATTTTGACACATTTTCCTCTCTTCTTTGCATACACATACACACACATATCTATGTATACATATATGACCTTATTGAACAATTTTAAACAATCAGATCCCACAGCATTTAACCTTTAAAGCCATCATGCCATTTTCTAAGAACAAGAGCCTCTTCTACACAACCACAGCATGATTTCCTGCTCAAAGATTTGTAACACTACTTACACTATGTTGACCAATTCACAGTTCCTATTCAAATATTTCCAATTTAATTGTGTATTTGTTTTTTGGTAGGTTCTCCCTTAATCTAGACTCATCTGTCAGATTTTTGTTTGTATGCTTTTATGGTCTTTCATGATTTTAGTAATTTTAAGAGTTCAGGCAAGTTGTCTCATGGAATGTCTCACATAAAAAATGGACAAATCTCATAAATATAATTTTGATGAAAAATTCCAGACATCAAACCTTATAAAGACAGACAAAACATGTATGCTATTAGAGTTAGGACATCCATTAGCTGTAGGGGTGACTGACTGGAGAGAAATATGACAATGACTCGACCTAGATGCTGAATCCATGAGTGTGTGCTTATATATTACTTATGATATAATTTAATTGAGCAATCATCTGCTAAACTAACATGAATTTAAAAACTAAGAGAAATGCAATTAAAATTGTGTTAATCTTCTACATTCATTGTAAAATAAATGCATATGGGTAGCAATGTTTTAGTTAATTAACAAAAGTGTGTGAATAGATATTATCTTCATATACAAAAACTGAAAATTATACTTTTTCAGTACTGGAGATTGAACTCATGCTACAACTAAAGTAGATCCCCAACCTTATTTTAAATATTATTTTGAGACATGATCTTGATAAATTGCTGAAACTGGCCTTGAATTTACTATCTTGCTGCCTCTACCTCCTGAGTAGCTGTGATTACAGGCATGCAACAGATATAGATTACAAATAAATTAAATAAGAGTTAAGGAACTGAACTAGGTCAACAAACATGAAAAAACAAAATCAATCCAAAGACACTGGAAGACCAATTGCTTTTGGAAGTCCAGCTGATTTTAAAAGTGAATACTTTTGATAGTTAAACCGCTATATTTAATACTGAAGTTGACTGTTCAATAATCTATCTATTCCTCTCCCGCTCTCAGTAGCTCTGGGAACTGGTCCTTCCATTACTTTCAAGATGAAGCTCTGGGTTTTTTTTTAAACTAATTAGTACAACAGTTCTTTCATTGTTATGATTGGATCAGGTGACCTACTAACAAGCCAATTAATTACCCATTTAAAAAGTGCATATGGCTCAATTTAAAGCAATAGAACATAAGTGGAGATTTTCTATGAACTTTCACTTTATAAGAGGTTCTAAGACACCAATTCTTTCTTTCTCAATAATATGCCATAAAGTGTGATGCCCAGAATTGCTACATGTATTTTGGCCTCATTCAGGAAGCCTTCCAGAAAATTCTGTGACCTTAGAAGATAAAATGGAGAAGCCATAGAAACCAAATCATTGATGTCATATCTCCATGGAATCAAAGCAAATTCTAAATCCAAAACCCACCTAACCTCTTCAATATCCTGGTATATAAGCACGTAAATACATAAAGAAAAAATGACTTAGTTTTCCTACAGTGTACCATGTAAAAATTTTAAAATGAGATCACTCTCTTACAGCCCAGAAAAAGAAGCTAGCAATTCAACACTTTTGTAGAAGGTGGTACAACCCTATCACAAAACTGAACAAACAGAGCAGTATACATAGACATGGAAATTCCAAGTTAAAGTTTACTAAATGGAATGCAAATGATAATTTGCCACTGCTAAACATGATTTATACTATGATTATGAAGGTGATTTAATTTTAACTATTTAAAATATAAATGAATTTCATAATAACAAATAAAATTTAAAATAAAATCACCACACTAAATTTAAAAGACAGAAATATAGCATGTGGATTAAACCTCTTATAAACTAAAAATAATAGAACTTTGCAGTTTGATAAAAATAGTCCATTTTTAAACTTTAATGGCCAATGTCAGCATGGCTGATAAAATACTGAAAGAAAACAATACTCAATATAATCACAATTACCATATTTTAACAGTTCTTAACTGTTTTAATTTTAAAGCCATGACATATCAGCTCTCAACTATTAGCCCTAAAAATTAGATCCATAACTAAATTTAGATATTGAGGAAGATATACATTTTGCTTTAGGAAACATGGCATACCTCATTATTGCTCCAAATTGTTCACTGTCCTAGACATAGATTTATACAGCATATGTGCACACATTTTCCCACATGATTTTATAGTTCAACTAGGAGTCTGATAAAGGAAAAAGCTTTCTTATCAAACAGACACTTTATGAGGGTTGAGCTGTAAGATTTGCTTTGGCCAATGGGACATTATTAGACATCAGGTAACCTGAATCTTTGAAGCATTTCTGTATGGTGTGACCATATGACTTTCATTTCACCATGGCCTCTAAAACAAGAACAAAAGCCCCATCATAAGGGGAGACACATGGAACTGGCTTGAAGTCAACTCGTGTCCTGAAGCAAAACTGTTCAACCAAGCCTAAAACACAACTGACCAGCAGATCCATGAGTTTGGGAATGTTTGTTTTTTAAGTCATCAAGTGATAAAGGATTTGTTACACAGCCTAACTGCAAAAAATAGTTTATGACACCATGTGCATTCTTTTAAAATTTAACACTGAAATGCTATCTTTAAAATATTGTTTGAATATTTTTGCATAATGCAGTGACAAGACATAAAACTGTAAGATAGCTTTTCGGAAGAAGAAATAAAATGTCTGACTCTATACAGATATGCATATAAATATCTCTATATTGTTTTTAAGTAAAATATGTGAGAGAGAAAGCCTCATTCTAAATATTAATTCTGCTCCTGACAATTTCTTCACCTGGATAGGGAAGAAAATAATGCACCAACCTTCTAAACCTGTTAAGAGGAATGAACACATTAATATTTGTAAATGACTTAGAATAATATCAAGTAAATAAGCAGTATGAAATGAGCTAATATTTTTTAAATGTATGGCCAAACGAATATATTGAAAAATTTAGTTGCTAGTAACAGGGTTCAGAAATTGGGCACATATAATTTCAATTCAAATTTCAATTTGGAAAATGAAACACTATAAACTAATTTGAAAAATATTTTAAAATGCAAAAGCCATGCAAACTGTTTAAGGAGAAAATCAGGATGGAGCAGCAGGACCACCAAATATCAAGGTTAACTATGAAGGTACATGATAGTTATGTCATAGTACTAGTCACATGTAGCTCTTGTGTACTTAGTCTGTGGCCAAGTCCAAGTTCAGATTTTCTGTGAATGCAAAATAATATGAAGTATAAAATAGTTTGAAGACACAGTATAAAAGTATAAATAGCTTAAGAATTTTACACTGAATAAATGTTAAAATATAATGTTAATATAGTGCATAAAGTTAAATTAATTTGACTATTTCTTCATTATACATTTTTATAATGGCTATAATTTTGTTAACTATTAAAAAATTTATTGACACATAGTAATTGTACATATTTATGGGAAGTACATGCATAAAATTTAAAATGATCAGATAAAGGTAATTACTACATCTATTAGCTCAGACACTTGTCATTTCTTTATGCTAGAAGCATTCAGAAACTTCTGTACTGGCCATTTTGAAATATTCAATCAAATGTTGTCACCTATAATTACCTTGTTGTGATAGATAAAACACTAGAAGCTGATGTAATATGGGTGTCATTTGTAGCCTCACATATTTCTATTGGTTAGGAGTTGTTTAGACAAGTGGCAGGGTATATTACAATCACATGAAAAGCAAAGAATAGAGAACAGAAGAAAAAAGATACAAACTTATAAAAGAACAAACTTTCTTATCAAATAGACATTCTGATCTCTGGAGAACAATATAAACTTCTGATATAACTGCTTATCTGTATGGACAAGGGAATAAAATCAAATCCTTCCCTGTTATCTTAAAGAAGAATTAATTGTGCTTTAAATGTTAGAGTTCAAACCATAAAAGATAATGAAGGTTTTAAAAAAAATAAGGCACAAAAAGAACAGATCATAAAGCCAAGGACACTTAAATCTGCCTATGAAAGCTGAATAACTTCAGTTCATCAATCCAAACACACTACAAAGTACAAGAGTAAAACATTAAGCTATAAACAAGACTATCTGTTTAACAATTATTAAAAATATAAAAATAGAAATAGAACACTGGGGTTCAATTAGAAAAAATATTTTGACAAAAAGAAAATAAAGAAAAATAGGCAAAGAATCTGAATAAATATTTCTCTGAAAAAAATATGGATGATTTAAATAACTGCAATGTACTTAATCTCCTTTTGAAATGAGAAAAGTTATCATTAAAATCACATTGAAGGGCCGGCTTTAGCTCAGCAGCACAGCGCCTTCCTGGTAAGCATAAGGTCCTGAGTTCAGTTTCTGGTACCCAAAAAAATAATAACTATAATCACATTAAAATAATACTTCATATTCACCATTCAAACTTAAAGTCAGTAATGCTGAATATTACTTTTTTAAAAGTGGTAAGGTTTACCTTTCACCAGAAGAAAGGAAAGCCAGAATAATTACTTTGGGGAACAGCTTAGCATTTATCCAGTACAGTAATATATACAAATCTATATGCTAGAACTCAACAATTACAATCTTCAATGCATTCCCTGGATAAAGCTTTGTAATTTTGCACACAGACATGTCATGTACAATAATATTCAAACCCAGCTGGGAATATAGCTCAGTGGCACAAGCAACTGCCTACCAAGTGCAAGATTGAGAGTTTAATCCCCATATACATATATATGTGTGTATATATATATATATATATATATATAAAACCTCAACCAACATTATCTGTAATTGGGGAAAAAACAAGAACCTGAAAGCAAACCAAACACCCATTAAGAATGGAATGAATAACCGTGGCATAGTTATTCTATTGCAGTGAAAAACAAGTGCAGTGACATTTATCAACATGAGTGATTCAATACTGTATGTTGTCAGGTGAAAAAAATAAATGACAAAAGTGTGACACTGTGTGGTTACATTTACATAAAATCCAAAGGCAAGACATTCATTAGATACTGAAGATGCATAGAAGTTGAAAACTTACGAAGTAAACAATTGTTTTGGAAGTCAGAGGGGCGCTGCTGCTGGGAGGCAGGGGAGAGTTCCACATCGGGGGAACACACAGGGCAACTGACAAGTATTGGAACCGACTCCTGTTAGGATCCCAAAAGTTTATTTTATCATTAAACATCACACAAATATTCTGCAAGCTCGTTGTATATATATTTTATATTTTGTCCATTCATGTGTGTATAAGAAATATTTTACAATAAGAATACATGTATGATAATAGTTAATAACTGTATAAAAATAATTGAATACAGTACACAGACCTAACAAATATTTCCCAAGAAGCTAACATATTTAAATGTTGAGAATATCATACACAAAATCTAATGGTAAACCAAAGCTAGCACATGATTTTAATATGATAAACAAAATGTGCAAATGTTTTACCATATACATTAAGAAGGAAAATATTTAAGATCCATACAAAATAAAGTAGGGAAAAATTATGAATAAATCATTCGTAGAGCAAACACAAATGGGTAAAAAATACCGAAAAAATCATCTTCAGTGATTAAAAAGTAGAAACAAAAACCAAATACTTTTCTTTCAAATCATCAGAAATTTTAAAGTGATACTAAGTGATACATTAGAGAGAAAAAGAGAGAGAAGCAGTCTTTTAAAGTCATGGGAGAATGCAAACTGGCAAATTTTTCTTGGGAATATGCTTTGCCAAATTTGTAAAATATTTTCCTAATAATTCAAATGTTAGCATTCTTATGGAAACAATAAGGCAATATAGATAATTATTACACAATATTTTTGGCACATCGTTCATGTAAGGGAAACAGTAAAAGGTAAATTTCAAAAATTAAGAGAAATAGTTAAGCTTGTTATTGCATATATTTAAATAATTGTGTCACCAAGGAAATATTTCTGATTGAATTTAATAACATAGGAAATTGTCCATAGACTATGCAGGAAGATACAAAATTTTTATTCATGTAACTATACACAGATATCTGTGTGTATGTATTCATGTATGCATATTTAAGACTGAAAAATATGGCAAATAATCAACAAGTTTTCTTCTAATTGATAATGTCAGTTCTATTTTCCAATTTTATACAAACTTGATTGCTTTTATAATCACAAATAAATGTAACATTTAGAAACACAAATGCTGTCACATGTGAGAGCCCCACACTTATATTTATAATTCTGGATTTTAAAGGCAAAAGAACGCTGCATAAGTGTACTTTTGTGAAAGCTCTATTTTTTTTACTGAGTTTGAATCCTAATGGTCTAGATGGAGCACCTATCTAGGAAAAAGACTCTTTTCAGATAGTGCATAAAAGAGGTAGTAGTGGATGAAGATTATAGTGGTAATCACAACAGTAATAACAATGACATATATAGAGAATGTTACAATTTACATAGCACTTTCAGACACGCTGTCTCTCTCAATCACACTAGTCCAGTGGCAGAAATGTCACAGCCCAGCATACATTCCATCCATTCATACCTCCCCAGCCCAACATACTCTGTTGGGCAATATCATAAAGCAGAAGATAAGAAAGTGCATTCAAGAAGTTCACAGTCTGGTTAGAGTGGTAAAACCTGCACCCAATACATGGTATGTGATCAGAGTGAAAATATTAATACACATGCATTTTCCAGCCTTCCCCATTCTCTGCCTGCTAAAGGTAACCTGCTTTGCTAGATCAGTTTATTTCCCCTTCAACTCTTCAAAAATAATAAGCAATTCCTGGAGTATCTCTGCAGTACAGACAGAGTTTTCTGTAGAGTTTTGTCATCTGGAGCTGGAAGAAAGGCTGAGAGTTCTGGAAGTTGGCAGGGAGTCGGAAGGCAAGAGGAAACAGTTTTGAAACAACCATGGTACAGTGTATGAATTAAGTATCTGGGGGAAATGAGATGTTCAGAGTAGATGTAATGTAGAAGATACATGTTCACCATGGTTCTCTGGAAACAGTATTAAGAAACTTGAGTCAAGGAAAAATCACATTTGGTTACCAGACATTTTCTGAGCACATTAATCTCCTCCTAGAGCAGAGTTTAATGCCAGGATAATATTTTGTTTCTATTTGGAGAGAAAATACCAGCCGAAGAGGCTTATCACTGATGCTCCTCCTCTTCCTTAACTGTGCCACAACAGTTTCAAATTTGCAACTGGACCTAAGCCAGGGCCTTTGTGGTAGACCTCTAGCATGACCCTCAGTGTTCTCCATCTCTCATATGTGTGCCCAGGTATAATGCCTCCTGCCTGAGAGTGCACTAAAACCAGTGATGTTTCTAACCAGTGGAACATAAGAGAGCTAATGAGATGTCAATTCCGTGTATAGAGGGCAAACAAATGTGGCTTCTACCCGCTTTGCACTCCCTCCATTGCCTTTTTCACTTGCTAGAGAAATGAAGCGAGCTTCCACCTCAGCGAAGCAGGAGATACACCTGACAAGGAATACAGACTGGCTTCCACTCAGCAGCTGGCAAGGAACACATTCCTGCTGTCAGCCAAAATGAGCTTAGAAGTGTGTCCTTACCAGCCTTGACAGGACTACAGACAAGGTAATACTTTAGTGACAATTTGTGAGAGATCCTGAAAACAAAACCCAGCTAAGCCCATCCCTGACTGACCCACAGAACCTATGAGATGATCAGTATGTTGTTCTTTTACACCTCTAAGTGTTGGCTGTAATTTGTTACTCAGCCATATGACCAATGGAGTCATACACTTACCTCTTTCATTTCATTTTCTTCCTCATTTGTGTTTTCCCCATCATTCTGGTTTTCCCCTAGCACAAGTATTCACTTTGATTGCTTCTTAAGCACTGAGGCTGAGTGTGAAGAACAAAGTACAGGGCTAAAATTGGTCTGTGGGTAGAGGAAATGCTGCTCCCTCCATGGTCATCCCAGGTCCTCTACTCATGCCAGAGCAACACCATGGCCCTCCACATTCACTACCCAACCTGCCACCCCTTAAGCTAGAGAAATTAAATGATCACCACCATAACACAGCCCTCCTGTTCCTGAATGGGCCAGGTGTAGCAGAGCATCACTTCTTCTGTAGATCATTAAAATAAAACAGATGCCGTTCTCACTGAAATGTTTATGGAGAAGTTCAAGATGCATTTTAGGACATTTTAAAGTCATATATATCTGAAAATTGGACAAAACATTGATAGTGGCAACTGCAAGACAGTATATCTTTAACTCATTCAAGACAGCAGGGAGAGTTCTGTTTTGTTGGAAGATAATTTTAACAGATGATGTTTGGTAGCCATGACCCAACCAGGGATGATGCAGCACCTGTGCGTGTTAGTCTCTGACCAATTCTATGTTCATGGATTCGAGATGCTGGACACAACTATCTACCACATCCATGGAGGCCCTCTGTTTTACATTCCCTTGGTACGGGGCAACAGAGGTACCAGCTAACCAATCCACCTAATCATGGACAAGGCCAACACTTGGGAAGAGAAAGCCAGCCAAGAAAATGAGAAGACCCAGGAGGAAAACACAGATCTAAGCAGCAGTGCTAGCCCCCAAGAAAAGCCCACAGCTACTATAAAACACAAAAGCAACATGGGATTGTGCTCTAAAAGTGACTCCTGCACTGCAGGGTAGAGTTAGAGAAGAAACAGTGTAGGGCTTGCCATATTGCAGAGACAATTTGGTAATTTGCTCAAGCTTCGTTTTTAGAAGTGGCTGTTCACAGACTGAGCCATAGAACAATTCCCCTCCAGGGTTACCAGTGTTACCTTTCCACAGTGACTGGGTGAAAGATTGTCAGAGGAGACAGCTGCAGAAAGGGTATAGGCTAGATTTGGAGTCCTTGAGAAATTTAAACTAGATTAGGAAGGACATGTGCCCTGATTCTTGTAATAAGAAACTAGACCCAGTCAGTGTGGCTTTCATAAGACACTGGATCTGAAACCAATGGCATTAAATCCAACTGTCCTTTTGAAGCCAACCACATGGCCTACATCCAGCAGTGACAAGGGGGCTGATTGCTTTTCCTGTCAACCAGTATGAACAAAGATACCTTGGCTTGTATATTTGGAACAGTTTGGCTCAAACAGACAGATAGACTCCAGAGTTGGGCGGGCACTGCATAAACTCACAGGTCACAGCACTAGCTGGAGGAAATTGTGACTTGCTGGATTCCAAGGCTGCAGATCCTGGAAAGAAATTATTCATACACACAGAGAAATTTTTTCTTTACCCATTTACTCTGTCTCTGTCTGTCTGTCTGTCTCTCTCTCTCTCTCTCTCTGTTTCTCTCTTTCCTTCATTGATTTTAGGGGGTTGGGTTCTTTCTCCTTTTTAATCTCTTCTCTTTTCTCCTTTTAAAATTTTCCTTCTTTTTCTTTTTATTCCTAATTTTACTGTCAGTTTTCTCTTTTTTTCCTTGCTCATTCTTTGCTGTTACAGCCATCTAAAACTATTTATTTCCCTTTATTCCTTAATAAGATTTCATCTTTTTATGTCACTTTCCGCTCTTTCTTCTTCCAAATTTTACTTCTTTATTCTCCAGCTTTCCACCCCTCCTCCCTTAGTAGTATAACCATTAAGCCATATTAATCTTTAGACAGTTGTTGGTTAACTCTATGCTATTATTGTTGAATATCATTATATGGTTAGTAGAGGTAAAGTTCCATTCAACAGACATTTAATGTGCATCAATAATTGGTTTTCAGTGCTTATGCTATAATTATAGATCTTTTTTAATGGTTAAGGTGCATACATTATTGGCTCTTAAGCGAATTCAATATACAATTTGTCTTTGATGCTATTACCATTGCTAATTTTACTACTATAGCCAAGCTGACACAGTTGTTGCTATTAATTGGTTTCTTTT
>PVJX010003491.1:45211-108080 GCA_004027295.1 Dolichotis patagonum | reverse complement strand
GGGTTCATTCTAAGCGTCCCTGTTCAGGCCAATAGGATCAAAACGCAGCAGAGACATGGAGCACTTGCACTGTACCCAAAAGATACCCTGCATTCAGAAAGTCACTCCTACTCTAATGTGGCCTGCAAAACTGGACCATCTGGTGACATCTGTGAGGGTTGAACTCATGATTCTAACAGAATCAGCCTTGAGGAGAAGTGTTATTACCTGTGCAAGGGAAGCATCGAATGTATTGGAATTATTTAAAAGAAGTGCTAGACAGAGGATGTGCCTAAGCAAGTAGAGTCTGCCTAGACTTTCAGAAGCTAGCAAGCTCTCACCTAAGGCTGGGTCCATTGGTTCATGGGACTGCGAGATTTTGTACGTGAATAGTTTTTCTGAGTCCCAAGAAGGGCCAGGGCTGCACCCTCAAGGAAAGTAGAGGTCAGGCTCTCTGAGGCTAATTGGTGGAAATTAGTCTCATCTAACAAATAGTGGCATAGATTCAAGTGGAAGATAGCCAGACTTGTTTCAGAGATCTACTGTGGGTTGAGGCCAGCACTGTGTAGGTGAGAGACACCTGCAGGTGGGGACATCTGCCCAGGTCCCAAGCTAACTAAAAACATGCTTTCCTCATTTAGGGCTGTGTGTGTGTGTGTGTGTGTGTGTGTGTAAATCACTGTTCTCTGTTATCTAAAACCAGAGTCAGAGTTAATGGCAGAAAAGTCCTATCTAGGGTCATAATTTTAGGGTTAACTTGTATTAAAATAGGCTGGTGGGAGATCATGCTTTTCCAGATGATTTCCCCGTGAGCTCCTGAGGACGGTTTAGGAAGGCTGCAGGAGTCCTGTGCCAAGCTCTCTTTAAGCAGGCCCTGGGATTGGCGTGCCGTCACATGGTATAAACACCAGGAAGACCCCAGACCACCCTGGTGTCACTGCATGGTCCTGAAGTTCCCTCCCAAGTGAGACTCTTGTACTTTTATGTCAAGTAGCAGACCAAGATTTCATGCAAATTGAAGTGACATTTTCATTATTTCTTAAAAAAATAAAAAAGGAAATGAGATCACATCTTTAAAAACAAAAAGCACAGAGAGGCAATGAAAAAGTAAGCCTCTACTTCCTCTTCTGCCAGTTTATTTGCGTAAATTTTTCTATGTGTCCTTCAAAACTGTACACACCTAGAGGGTTGTTTATACCCCATTCCTTTCTACCCAGGAAGTTTTCTACTGGAAAAGCGTCAAGTGCTGGGAACTGAGATCTGATAGAAGAGCTTCCCAGAGATTACAGATTAGGCCTACACCCTCAGGAAGAAAAGGCCATTACAGCTCACTCTCCCTGACTAGAGACAGGAGGGCCACAAGGAAAGTTCTGTAGCTTCTACTTCTGCTTTTGTTTTAAGTAAGGAGGGGAGCATAATTCAACAGAGGCAAAGAGGGGTGGCTGATCCTGGGGGCTGCCATCTGCTGGATGGAGAGTCTCTTCTTTGTCACAGGTAAGAAAAGGCTCCCAAATTTCCCAGTGTTCCATTGGATCCCTTTTTGCAATGTCTTGCTTTTTTTTGGTGGGGGTGAGGGTGGTGGTGGGACACTGGGTTTTACTAGGCAGTTCGGGCTGACCTTGAGCTAAGTAGCCCAGGCTGGCCTCGAACTCACAGGGATCCCCATGCCTCAGCCTCCTAAACGCTGGGATTACAGGCGCGTGCCACCACGCTCGGCTGTCTTTTAAGGGTTTAAAGAGCAGGGTAGGATGGTAGTAGGACCATATTGGAAGATGTCCTTGCTATGGGACTCTTACAGAGTCCTGGCTCAGGCCCTGTGCACGACTGGGCTTCTTGACCCCTGTGGGCCTCAGATCTTTGTATCTTTTTTATTCCACCCCTCTTCCCGTACTGGAGGCCTCTCACGTGATAGGCCACTGCTCCACCACTAAGCCACACCCCAGCCCCAAGCTCGGTTTCCTTGACTAAAGGTTCCGTAAGCAGGATGTGCTCTAAGGGCTTTTCCAGGGCACAGTTGCCTAATTGTGTAGACACTTTACAGTCTGCAAAGGGCCACTCCCCTGGTCTGTCCAGTGCAGACAAAACATGTAGGGAGCTATGTATCCACACCTGTGACTGTAAGAGGTGCCAGAATACACTAAAACCGTGAAGTGAAGCGAGGAGATGAGGTGCCCTGTGAGTACTGACTCTGGATCAAAGCAAGTGATAGTCAACATGTAAAGGATCAGACCGAAGAAATAAATTAATTCAAACAGCTGCACCTTCTGGCAAGCTGGGCTGGGACCCAACTTTGACAAGAAATTCAGCTGGGACACCCCCCCCCCCCGCCCTTCAGAGGCACACATGACCTTGGGCCTTCGTGACCAGCTAGGCAGCCTGCTCGCGGGCCTTGCCCAAGGTGCCACCCACGACCTCCCTCGTCGCCCTTGCGAAACTCGAAACCTGAAACCTGAAACCTGCTGGGCCCAACGGAGGCCGCGGGGCGGGGCTTAGGGTTGGGGGGCGTGCTGGAGGGGGCGGGGCCCCGCGTGGCGCTCGTGCGCAGGCGCGGCCCGAGAGGCCAAGGCGCAAGGGTGCGCGCGCGGCGGGCGGGGCCACGTGGCGGGGCTCGGGGCTCTAGTGGGCGCGTGCGCGCGCGTGCGCGGCTGGGGGCGGGGCTCCGAGCCTGTTTGAGGCGAGCCGGAGCGCGGCGGGACGCGGGTGGCGGTGGGCGAGTGGCAAGCTGCTGCTGCCGGAGCCTGGCGCCTGCACCATGGAGGAGGACGACAGCTACGGTCAGTGTGGCCCGCGGCTCGCTGGCCGTCGCCCTCGGCCTCGAGTCCGCGGTTCCCCCGGCCTGGTTTCCCGGGGACGGCGGTGCGGGGCGCAGAGCCCAGGGCGACTGGGCAGTGCTCGGCCTCAGACCAGCGGGAGTCCCCGGGGTGGGCCGACCAGGCGGGGGTCGCTGGACCCGCGTGGCTCCCGGCGGGGTCGCGTGGCCGGGGCTTTTGGTGGTGCCGAGGGTCACCCGGGTGCCGAGGGCCGCCGAGGCCGGGGTCATAGGACGAAGCTTGCGGGGCAGGGTGGTCGGGGTCCCCGGGGAGGCCGCCGGTCGCCGCTGTCACCCGCCCGGCAGGGCCCCCCAGTTTCCGGCCCTCCCGGAGTTTGAAGTTGTGTGTCCCGGTCCAGCTCTTTGTTCCGAAATGACACGAGCAGACGCAGCCGGGTCCCTGGCGGGCGTTCCCAGGCGCCGGCCGGGGCCGGGGCCGTGGGGACCGCGGGCCGGGTTCCTGCTGCCCGCTGTCGCGCTGTGCATCAGCTCCTGGACCCGCCGCCTGCCCGGGGGGTCTGTGGGCACCTGTCAGAGACCAAGTTTCCCTCCTGTCAGCAGTGGACTCAGGGTGACAGCAACAGCCGCTCTCCAACTGGACAGAAACTCACTTTCAGGTTCTTTGTTAGCGTTGCTTGTTGGCCTTTTGCCAGGACACTTGATTTCATGTCTCAGGGTTTGCAAAAAGGTTATTTGAAATACCTTCGGGAATTTATTGTTTTCATGAGGAATTAAAGAATGGCACTGAGGATGTGTGCTGAAGTTTTGTGCTTGGTAGGGAAGTACACATACAGAAGTTAACACGCTCTCGGAACCGAATCCCAGATTATTAATTCGCGTGCCATAGACGGCGTGGATTTCGTACCATTTTTAGGGAGCAGGGCTGGAGGTATAGCTCAGCGGCACAGCACCTGCCTGGCAAGTGCAAGGCCCTGAGTTCGATTCCTGGTACCAAAAAACAAGAGAAAAAAAACTTGTTGATTTTTAGGGAGCAGTCTTCAATTGGGGATATGTTAAAATGTAAAGAAGGAAGTGCTTTGTTCAGTTTTGTGTTTATTTACAGTCATTGAAGGACTATTTACTGAGGTGGCAACTTGACTAGCAGCTCCATCGTGGACCTCAGCTGTGTGAACACGGCGCTGACCCTGAGCACCTGCCGTGTGTGCCTGTTCCGTGCACACCTGTCAGCTTCCAAGTAAAAGCAGTGTGTGCTTTTTTGTGTGTGACTGAAAAACAGTCAGCTCCTCCGTACTCTGGCCGGTCCACTGCGGAGAAACCTTTCCCAGCCTTGCTGCCGTTTCCTTTTCCTCCTCTTGCCCTCTCTCGGGTCCCTATGTTCAGCCCTGGTTTGTTGTTGCCCTGTCGGTGTGTTCTTGCCCGATGGGTGAGGCAGGAAGTATAGGTCTGGTTGCTTTTAATGCAGTGACTGCTTTGCTACCAGGCGTGACTTGTACTTGGGAAGGATAGATGGAAGCAGAGTGTCTTAGTTTTCTGTGGCTGCTTTAACAAATGGTAAGCACCGGGGCTCTAGACAACATAAAGTTACCGTTTTAAAGTTGTGCAGGTCAGAAGTCCAGCCGGGACCTCAGAGCTGACACTGAGGTTTCCTTGGGGTTGTGCTGCTTCTGGAGGTAGAGAGAACTGTCTCGTCCTGTCCTTCTCCAGCTCTGGAGCCCTCCTGCTTCCCTTGGTTCATGATGGGCTTTCACTGTCAAAGCCAATGGGAAGCATCCTCTCCTGTCTGTCAGCCTACCTTTTTAGAGAACACCTGGAGAGTCCAGGATAAGGATTCTAACTGGTTCCATCTGCAATCTTAATCTCTTTTGCTGTGTCAGGTAATACAGCCACAGATTCTAGGGATTAGGACATCTCTGGAAGCTACTGTTCTGCTGACCATACTGGGAGATGAGAAGGAAGTTTATCTTCCCCTTAGTGTGTTTTTAAAAGGTCATGTTCTTGTTTTGGAGAGACTGGAAAGATTGATTTAAAGAAGATACCCTACCTATAGGGTCACCACACATGAACTGCCTGATGGTGTAAGATGGGTTTTGTTCGTGGTAGTGGTGCCAGGGAACTCATATAGGGATACTGTACCACTGAGCAGCGTTCCCATTCCTTTTTGTTTTGAACCAGGGTCTCTCACGGAGCTGTCTAGATGTGGGACTCAGACTTGCAGTCCTCCTGCCTTAGCCTCCCTCGCCTCCCTCAGTGGCAGGATTACAGGTGTGCGCCTCTGCACCACCGTCCTGCTCTTTGTGGTCTGCTGTAGTCTGTGGGACTGTGCATTTCCCTCAGAAGGTTCACCTGGCTTTGCCCGGAACAGTTTTCACATTTTAAAAGGAGCTACATCAAGCACACACATGCATAGGTTCCCTCAGCGCCTCTGCTGTTTTCTTCTAAATAAACTTCTTAAACCTTAATATTTGGATTTCAGAATACTGGAATGAAGACTGATTTCATGCACCAGCGTTTCAACCATGCTTGCCTTGCTTTTATTGTTTCCTCTCTGCCTTCAAATTGGTTCAGTTGTGTGAGTCAGCCTAGGATATAGTACTTTACCACTCCAGCAGTTTTTCTTTGGGGAAATGCATAAGGATGACCAAGCTGCCATTTTGGTATTAAAGAAAAATGCTTTTGAAACACTATTTATAATATGCAGAAGAAAGAGAATGGGTCTTAGAGTTTTACTATTCAATTAAAGAGAATCTGAAAAACAAACAAAAAGGCCTTTCTTGACTGTAGTCCTCTGGTATTCCCTAGACAGGGATAATAGGGTAATTACATATGTGTGGGACGTGCTTTTACTGATTTTAGGGAGAATTCTGTTATGGCACTATGGAGTCCCACCAAACAGTCTTTAATTTATTACAGTCAACTGTTTGTACACAGGAAAAAGAAAAGAATTTGCAAAATTTAATTCTGCACATGCTCTGTTTATTACACAGATACTGTATGACTGTAATCAGCATACATTTCTGTAGAATTCTGTCCAGGGTTGAAAACACAAAACCACATATAATAAATATATTTAATGAGAAATGTATATAGGATTTTCTACAGAGTATTTTCATCCTGCTGCATTCTGATGTAATAGTCATCAGTTTGGTGCTAAGGATTACATTTTTGCCTTGATTCAGTTATATATATTTTTTCAAAAAAGGATCATTTTTATATAAAATTTCAAAATGAGAGTCTTTGGAATCTACCACATTCATCATAGCAAATGCATATTGCATATTTTAAGTTTTGCTTCTTTCAAAAATTAGCTTTTGTGCTGAGTATGGCAGCATGTGCCTGTAATTCCAGCTACTGTAGAGAATGAGGCAGGAAGGTTGAGAGTTTGAGGCCAGCCTGGACAGCTTGTCCAGAGCCTGTCTCAGAATCAGAGACGTAAGGAAGTAGCTTAGTGGTATAGTGTTCGCCTACCTGGGTTCAACCCCCAATACTGCATTTTTAAAAAAGTTTCATTTAGGCAAGCTGTCAACAGATAATTAACTTACAATTTTTAGATACTTTTTTTTTTTTTTTTGGGTGCCGGAGATTGAACTCATGACCTCGAGTTTGCCAAGCAGGCACTTACACCGCTGAGCTAAACCCCCGGCCCCAGAGCTAAACCCCCGGCCCCAGTTTTTAGGTACATTTTCAAATGAAAAAGAAGGCTTCCTCTTAAAGATACACATGGCCAGGTGTGATGGTGTACATCTGTAGTATACCATCTATGCAAGGAAGCTGGGAATGGACCACTTGAGCTCAGGAGTTCTATGCCAGCTTGGGCAACATAGCAAGAGTTTTGCTAGAGAAGAAAGAAAGGGAGAAAGGGAAGAGAAGAAAGAAAGGGAGAGAGAGGGAAGGAGATACCTTTGCAAAATGTAATTTTCATTGTGTTTTGATGTAATCTTCATATTCCGCTCCCACATTCATTCTCTAAGGCAAGTAAAGTAGAACTGATTTAAAGGTAGGTTATCAATGTTTTACCAAGAGTTGAGAATACTTTTTCAGCATCTTGGTAGATGGAGAGCGATGGGGTAAGGCAGTCCTATAAATAGTTGATTTGCATATAGCAAGAGTTACTGGTAGGTGGTTGCACAAAAATACACCTGCTGTCTCCATCTCTGTCCCTAAGAGAAGTAAATGGGGATACATCGGGCAAATGTTTGAAGAATGATCCTCTAGAGGCTCTCAGGGTCCCTTTCCATTTGTGTCTTCCAGCACGCACCCATTCCCTCCCCTCGGTCACTGCCAGGGCCTGGCCTAGGTTCTGTGTGGGTGGGTGGCATGGCCCACGAGCCACATGGGGACTCGGCAGACCTAGCCCCGCGCTCTGTGCGCTGCTGCAGAGGTGGATGGTGATGGCCCTGGCAAAACGTGCCTATATAGAAGGCAGTCCCGTGGGCTGTGTGAGGGAGCAGGGCCTTTGGGTGGATCTGACCTGATTGCCTAGGCAGGTATTTCGGAGGTTTGACCACAAAACAAAAAGATCCTCCTGTTTTGATGGAGAGGAGTACCGTGCATACAAATCCTGTATGTTTGCAATGCGAAATTCATGTGTTGCGGTTTGTGAACAAAGACCTAGATAAAAAGCGAATTTATATCAAAAGTATGAGAAGGCCTGATCATGCTATTCAGCGCGATAAACTATGGAGACCTATGTGTTTGTGCAATGAGAAGATTGAACCAAAGAATTTTTTTCCTTTGGCTGGGTGTGGTTGAGCGCGCCTATAATCTCAGCACTTGGAGGCTGAGGCAGAAGGATCACAGTGAGTTTGCAGCCAACCTGGGGCTACATGATGAGGTCAAAACCGCCTTGACCTACACCAGAGACCTTGTTTTAAAAAAAAAAATTTTTTTTTTGAAGAAATGTGGAGTTGTTGATTTTGTAAACGGTGTCCATCTCATTCTCATAACTGGTTAGACTCCTAGGTTCTTTCTGTAGGTGGAAACAATTGGCTGCTTTTATTTTCCTTTGAGGGTCCCATTACTTAGATAGATCCCTGTACTTCCCAGACTTTGCAGTTCTCAGCCACTAAAGGGAGAGGCATTTCCCCTCCATCTGATTAGTACCCTGCTCAAGGAAAAGAAAAGAAAGCCTCAGAGGCTCTGGGCTTTTGTGTTTTCTCTTTGTGACTTCCAAACTTGAGCCAACCTGCACTGGCCCTCTGGGGCGACCTTTGGAACCCTCCTTAAGTGTATGGAGAGGTTTGTACACACGCGTTTTGGGCGGGTTCTCCACGCCCTGCTTCCAGGAATCACTAATCCAGAGGTTGATGGTGTGGTTTATGCCTCTCTTTCAGGACAGCTGTTAGCTAGGAACTGGCAGGGTCAGCTGGGCATGACAGATCGAGGTATTAGGAGTGATGATTCTGCATTAGAACGATGACAGAAGCAGCAGCTTTCTGAGGGCGGGCCCTTAGGAAAGTCATGGAATCACAATACCATTATGTCCTTCAGCTCGGTTCTGCTGAAGCTCTTGCTTTAGGCTTCACCATGTTCTGCCACGCAAGACAGAGTTGGCTTCTACACGATGGAACGGAGATGGCGTTCTCTACCAGGGCATGCCTTCTGTACTCAGGGATTGGGTAGCTTTCGCCTTTCCTGCCCGCGTTCTCTACCAGGGCATGCCTTCTGTACTCAGGGATTGGGTAGCTTTCGCCTTTCCTGCCGTCCTGGAACCCCGAGACGAGGCTTGCCGAGTAGGCCTGTGCAGGAAGACCGCCCAAACCCGTCTGAGGTTCCATCTCCACGCTGCGTCTTAGTTGTCACTCTTAATTATTGTTGCTTTGTTTCAGTTGTAATAACAGAGGTCTGGAGTAGGTGGAAAATTATTTAGAAATGTTCAAGAAGTGAATCCCACATCCTCTCAAACTGCTGGTAATGTTGTTTTGCTTCTCTCTTTGCACTGAACATAAAAAACACAACCTAGGGGAAGGCAGCAGACGACTTTTATCACTCTTCATTATCAGGAGGATGTGACATCATGTCTCTCTGCTTCCGTGGTAGGGGGATGGATACTGGCTGTTTTCTGTGATGGTTGAGGCTTGTAGCAAGGGTGGGGGTAATACCTCCCTGACTGAAATACACTCATGTGGTCCAGCGTGTTTTCGGTCTTCAGAAGTTCTGTTCAGAAGCACACCCTTCCATTTGTATTGTCCGTAGTAATGTTAGGCATAAATGATGGAGTTGGTCTGTGGAACCCTCTCTCCTTTGTTGTAGCAGTGTCACAGGTTGTTTCTGTGAACAATCTGTAATCACTCTGTTCCACCCAGTACGTTTGTCCTGTATGCTTTGAGCCTTGTGTCGGAGTGGACGTGCAAGTGTAGACCTGAAATCCACAGCGGACACAGACAACAGGGTCTGCTGCATGTGGCATCAGCGTGGCACTGGGTTGGGCAGGGGCCTGTTCATGGAGGAGCTGGCATTTGAGCTGGACCCTCTAGATCATATCGTTAACTAGGCAAGTAAGTCCATTTCAGGCAGAGGGAGGAGACAGGAGTGAGGAGGCTATGCAGTAATGCAGCCCCTTGTGAGCAGCAGTGGTCCTATGTGCCAGGTAGTGGAGGAGGCCAGAGGCCAGGTGGAAGAAGGGACAGAGCCACGGAGCTTCAGAGTGGGTTGTTGGTAAGGACTTGTTTGTTCTTTGGGCCATCAAGACAGGTGTAAACTCTTCAGGGAAGTTCAGTGACCATATTTTGCGTTTTAGAAAGATTCTTTGGCTTAGTATATTTCATATTGACAGTGCGGAGTCTTCAGCCATCACCTTCCAGGTGAGACATGGTGACAGCCTGAATGGGGACAGTAGTGGAAGGAGAGAGTAAAGATAGCCAGGGACAGGACATCAGTAGGATTTGGTGGCAGTATTTGGAGTGGGAGGCATGGCATTGAAAGGACAATACCGAGACAGCCTCGGGTGAGTTCAGGTCTCTGTCTTTGGGTGACTGCTTGGAGAGAACTTCTGGAAAGTCTCAGTGTGAGCCTCGGAAATACTGTAGCAGCTCTGTAGTTCTTACAGAATGTCTGCGTATGGAGGCCCATCTGGATTTCAACTGGAAGTCAAGACATTGTCAGCACGAGTGGGAGGGTCCTGGGCAGATGCCACATGCTCACTGAGAAGACCATGGGCACTGTGGACACAGTCCACTGCAGGGGTGGCCGAGGATGGGCTTTGAAGGGGAGTGGCCACTGCTCGTCAAGACTGTGATAGGGTCTGGGGTCTGGGGCAGTAGCTGGGAGGCAGTGCAGATCAGAGCACTTTTTGTTTGTAATTTAGGACAGTTTGTGGCATCTTCTAAAAACACACATTTTGTGCTGCATGTGGTGGTGCAGACCTGTGGTCTCAGCATTTAGGAGATTGAGGCAGGAGGATCATTTATGAGGCAAGGCTGCCAGCCAGGGGTATGCAGCAAGATCAAGGCCAGCCTGGACGACAGGGAGACCCTGTCTCAAGAACACCAGTAACAACAAAAAAATGCAGTAACCCATTTTGAAAATTATTCCAAGCCAGTGTTGAATAAAAGTGTTCATATGTGACATGCTACGAACCTCCGGGAGGACTGAGCTCGGATTTCGTTTTCTGTTTGGGCTTCTGTGCGCAGCAGCTGCAGACCACATGTGTTTTGGGGATCTGTTTAGCTTAAGTTACTTTCTCTTGTGTCCTCTAATTCCCTGAAATACAATTTCCAAGATTCCTAATGATTAAAAGTAAAAGAATATATTTGGTTTTTAGCTGTATCCGAGCCCTTTTCAGCGACTTCCTGGATATTTTCTTCTGGCTGTCCCATTGTCATCTAAAGTCAGCCCCTCCAAGGAGTCCTCAGGCCCCTCTCATTCTGGGGACCCCTGTAGGATACCCCGACAGCATAATCCTCACTTCCGTCACCATCCACTTGATACCCCAGTCCTTCAGGCTTGAAAATACTGTGATTCATTTTCTTGCCATCTATTTATTTATCCACTCTTCCCCTTGTCCGTCTAGTCAGCCTTTGAAATTAGTCTTTGTGTCAGGAACTCGCTATATGAGAAGTTTCAAAAGATAGGCCCTGCTCTCAAGATGCTCCTGGAGAGTTGGTTGGTAAGTTGAGAATTTCAGGCCTACGTGACCGTTACTCTCTGGTGAGTAAGCGAATGCTGGCGAGGCTGGAGCCTTCCGGCTCTGTCTGTGCTCCGGGTGAGAGGGACTTCTGCGTAAACCGCTGAACCGGAGCAGGGTTCCTGCCCTGTGCTGCTTCTGCGTGACAGCAACCTGCTTCAGGTACATGAAGGTCATTGTCTGTCACTTTTCCCAGGTTCTGCCTTGATCCTCACCGTTAACCTTGTACTAGAAACGAATCCTGTGCCCATTTTCCAGGCGAGGAAACAGACCCTGAAGGATGGTTGCTGTACAGAGTGACGGGCTGGTGAGCAGTAGGGCTGGCAGGGGGACCTGGCTTTCCCAGTCTCGCGGCTCGCACTTCCTCTGTGCTGCCTGCGCATTCTGGTTGTGTTGTTTCCCACCCCCTTCATTTGCTCGTATACTTTACTTTTATGTACTTTTTTGTGTATATGAATAGATTATGCGTCTGAGTTCTAAAATCAGTTTTTCTTCTGGAACTAGGTACCGCTGCGTTCCATGTCCTGATGGTTTTGGTTAGTTTTTGGTTACACTCCTCTCATGATTAACTGCATGGTTTATACTGAAAGATGTTCCTAATCTTAGGGTTGAGGTTTGAGGAGTTTGTGGGATCACAGTAAAGACAGTTTTTTTCCTCCCAAGTTGTTTGGAAATCCTGTACCCTCACATTGCCTCTGGTAAACAGGTTGGCTTACCCGACCTGAACCAGAACGAGTTTTGTCTTTGGGAACTAGAATTTGCCAGAGATTGGAGTACCTGGGTCAAGGTCAGCGTTGGTGGCCCTGCCTCTTAGGTGTGCTCTGAGTGCGTCTCTCGGCCTTGTCCTGGCACTCCTGGCCTTTCACATCTTTCATACGCAGGCTGGAGTGAGACAGCCCTGCTAATTACAGATCCTGAGTTTGCTTAGCTGAGCTTCCGGCCTGGCAGCTTGTCTCTGTCCAGAGGAGAGGCAGGTTTTCGAGTGGGGTCTCATTAGGGTGGGTCACCAAGAGTCCCAAAGTAGGACTGTACTCTACGGTCAGTGGCAGATGTTGGGGCCCTGGTATGTAACTATTAAGTGTTTTGGAAAGATTTTGCGGGGGGGGCTGCTACTAGGGATTGTAATCAGGCAGTGCTGAGCATTCCTAGCCCTTTTCAAAATTTTTATTTTGAGACAGGATCACACTGAGTTGACACGGCTGGCCTCAAACTTGTGACCCTCCTGCCTCAGCATCTTGTAACTGGAACTGTGTCTTGTCTTCACCTGTTCTCTCTTAGTCCCCTCCCCTCATCACGTGTTCTATATCTTTGACAATGAAAGCTTAGGTTTCTCTTTGTCCAGAGAGTAGTGACAAAGCGTGGAGAAAATGAAATTCTGGAAAGATCGCTAGGGTTGGTATTGGAAGGTTATTTTATAAAGCTGCTGCAGTAGGCTTTGAACCCTGCTCTCCCTCAGAAGGAACCAGAGCTTCCCTGGGGCTGTCTCTGGTGAACCAGGAAGGCCCTGGGCTGTGCTGCCTCTGCCTGGGGAGGCTCAGGTAATCCTGCTGCTGTTGCCTCCCCTCCACCTTCCTGCCTGACAAATGCCTCATGGTGCTTAAAGCAGCACCTCCCTGTCCTCCTCTTTCTGGCTGGCTCTGTGTGTCCTCAGCATCGCCCCTCTTAGGTCTCCATTCTCACCTCAAGAGGACTCCCCGGTGCCCTCACAGGTGTGCGGAGGGAGCAGTGTGGCCTCTCCAGCTGGAGGAGCCCTTTGTGGCTGGAGTCTCCAGCTGTTTATCACAGCATTGGGCTCAAGCAGACTGGGACCTGGGCACAGCTGCTGTCAGCATTTGGTGACTGAATCATTAAGTCTGTATTTTCCCCTCATCTATTTCTAAAAATTTTATTAAAATTTTTTTTTGAAAAAAAGTTTTTTTTTTTTGGCCACAATAGGCATTGAACCCAGGGCCCTGTGCATGATAGGAAAGTACTTTTCCACCCAGCTATTTTTGTTGTTGTGCTTGTTTTTTTCTGTTGTTTTCATTTTTTAGAGGCAAGAGTTTTACTATATAGTTCAGGCTGGTCGCAGACTTCCAGCAATCCTGCTGCGTCAGCCTCCTGAGTGCTGGGATTACAGTTGTGTACCACCATACTAGACTTCCCCACATTTTATTTTAATTTTTTTGTGGTACTGGGGATTGAATCCAGGGCCTTTTCACTGAGCTACAGCCCAAGTCCTTTTACTTTAAAACAGAGTCTTGCTAAGTTTCCCCAGGCTAGGTTCAAATTGGCGATCTTCCTGCTTCAGCCTTCCAAGGTGCTAAGATTATAGAAATAGACTACCACACCCAGCTCCTGCGTGAGTGTGCATATGTGTACGCGTGCACTCACACACACACATTTTGTGATAGGGTCCTACTGTGCAGTTCATACTGGCAATGAACTCACTGTGTAGCACAGGTTGGCCTTGACCTCATGATGATCTTACTGCCTCAGCCTCCTGAGTGTTGGGATTACAGGTGTGTGCTACCACATTGGGCTAAAAAGACATTTACTTGAAAATTGCCATTATTCTATACTTGAAAGATGAGTGTGGCCAATAAATTATTTAAGAGGGGCTGATATAACCGACATTAAGATGATGTGTGAGTCCGCTTTAGGAAGTATTAAGATGTTTGACAGATGTATCTTTAACGATAAGTAGTTGGGCTGTGGGTTGGGTGTGTGTGTGGTAATGCGTGTGAGAAATGAAAAAAAGGAGCAGTTGCGTGGACATCTTGGTAGGGTGCAGCTTTGGCCCTCACACAACGCGGAGACAAAAAAGTGGCTCTACTGTGTGTGTTGATTATTGCTGCTCTAACAAGGTGTCAGGAATTTAGTGGTTTAAAACCCAGTGCTTTTATTCTTGTGCAGCTCTGGAGGTCAGAAGTCTGGGATGGCTCTCACTGGGCTGACAGCCAGGTATCAGCAGGGCTGCGTGTCTTCGGGAGTCCCTGGGGACCATCTGCTTCCTGGCCTTTTCACTTCTAGCAGCCATGGCCCCAGCGTGGCACTTAGCGCCTTCCTCCACTTCAAAGCCGCCAGGGCTGGGGGAGTGTCACATCCCACAGAGCTGACACTCTCTTTCTCCTGTAAGGACCTGGCCCCCTCCTGGACGTTTGAGGGTAATCTAACTCCTTTACCATCTGGTGGCCAGCAGTCTCGATTCTGTTTGCTGCCTTCCTGTGTTCCCAGGTTTCCTTATTTTACCCTCCACACACACCCTGGTGTTCTTCCCTGGCAGTTTCTGGTGAGGCGAGCCGTTAACTTCTCTCTGCAGGTCTGTTTTGTCTGAAGGAAGTGTGCTGCGGGGGTACTAAGTGTCACGGAGTCGAGGCCTTTAGAAGAAGGTTCCTAACTCAGGAAAGGGGAGCCATGCGCAGCAGAGCAGCCAGCTTTGCCCCTCGGCCTGTGTTCCACTAGCAGCCGCCCTATTTGTCCTCACATTAGTGGTCCGAGAACTTCCTGAGCCAGCGCTATCGCCGCCCGGTCCCAGGGATGTTTTCGTGCTCTCTTTGAGAGTAAGGACACGTTTTCCTGTTTTGAGGTAGTGGAAACTTGCCTCAAGAATGGCTTTGATAGGAAAAAGCAGCTCATTACTCAGGAGGAGATACTGGCAAGGCATTATTCGGGGGTATTTTCTCAGACTGCCCCCCCACGTCACATGATAGATGCCTCTTGTGGAGGAAGCAGGCTGGATATTGTTATTTCACAGGGTTGCATGAAAGGCTCTGTTGCTTAAATTTCCTCCTGAATAGATTCAAAGGACAGAAAAATAACTTTGTGGCTAAATGCTACTGTTCTTTCCTTTTTCTGCCATTGTTTCAATCCCCCATTTCTTAAACATATAAATGTGTGTGTATTTAGTATCCTACTGTGAGGAATTTAAACTTCTACTTAAAGGAAATTACATAAGTAACAGCTTTATGCTGGCAACTCATTACAGAGAAAAACACAGTTAAAAATCACATGGTTTTTAAAGGGGCTTTAACAGATTGTTATGGGTTACTTAACTGTATCATCTCCTCAAGATCAGTTGATTTTCACATAAAAATAGGTCACAGGTCCCCTGTCAGGAGCAGAACTCCCAAGGGAGTTCATCACTGTTGGACAGAATCAGTTTGGAGCGAAAGGCCAGAGGTGCTCATGTGTGTGGGAAGATGTGAGCAGGAGTTTTACTCCCCCTCTGGGTAGGAGTGGGGGCTTAGGGGGACTCAGCCTTCATCACGAGCGTTCATCACGGTGTAGTGTATTAGGTGAGCTTTAAAACGTACAGGTGTGAGGGTGACTGTGATACTGAGTGAAAAAGCAGGTTGCTCAAAAATCTCCTGGTTATGAAGAAGTATACTTTTATCAGCTCATGTTTGTGCAGGCGCAGAAAAATTTTTGCATCCTTTATAAGGGATCCAGATCAAACCCTGGTATAAACCTAAGCCTGAACCCAAGGTGGGAGTGGTGGCAGGAAGGGTGCTGGGCACCATTTACAGATAGGTGTGGACAGGACAAAGGCACACACTGTGGCCTCTTTGAAAATGATGGGGCTGAATAATAGGCTACATTTTGCTTTTGAGAAGTGATGTCATTTGATTTGTTTGGTATCTGTAACCCTTTTTTTAGGTTTTGGTACCAGGGATTGAACCCAGGGACTTACACACACTAAGCATACGTTCTACCACTGGACCAAATCTTCAGCTTTGTGAAAATTTAAATTACCTTTTCACTTCTGTTTAAAAACGTTAAGGTCTGAGTGGCCATAGTGCCATGCACCTATAGTCCAGCCACTCAGGAGTCTGAGACAGGAGAATCATTTGAGCTCATCTCAAAAAAAAAAAAAAGAAAAGAAAAAAGAAAGTTAAGCTCTATTGCAGGGTTTTTGGAAAAAGCATTTTAAATTAGTAAATACTACTGCATTCTTTGTTAGATTGTTTTAAAAAAAAACTAGGTGTGATGAGGGTGGAATTAAAATGTTTGTGGTCAAAGGAAGGACTCTAGTATTTCCTGACTGTTTTGCTTGTCTACAGCTAAATTGGTAGAACAACTGTATATTCTATTCCCGATGGATGCCTGTGCAGTTGGGGTAGTCACGTGTCCAAGGTAGTGAACAACAGACACAGTCTAACTCACCTCTTTAACACGTTCCGCTGTCTCCCATCGCTGATAGTGCCTGAATGACTGTCCCACCAGGCAGCCTGAGCCACCCAATGGGACTTCCGTGCTGTCCAGTGAGATGGTCATCTATGTACCACCAGTGGTTCAGAGCAGCTAGACATAGAAATTATGGCCTCGTAGAGAACTTGTTAGAAGTTTGTAATCTGATAACATTTTGTTTTGGTGGTAGTATGAGGGAGTAAACTTGGTACCTTTGCTCTGAGCTATACCCCAGTTTGTTTGTTTAATTCTTTGATATTGGGAGTTGAACAGGCCTTTCTCAGTGAGTTACACCCCCAACTCTACTTTTTAAATTTTTTATTTTGAGATGAGCTCTTGCTGAGTTGCTAAATTGTTCAGACTGGGCTCCGACTTGAGATTGCCCTGCCTCAGCTTCCCAGAGCCCTGGGATTATAGGCATGTGTCACCACATGCAGCTTGGTAAGTCTGGGTTGAGATAGTAGTGCCCACACTTTACCAGTCTGCAGAATCACCTGGTAAGTTTTTTTCGAAGAACATCGTATTCTGCATTTCTACTCTAGCTGTATCTACTGAGCCAGGCTCTAGCAGTGAGTGTGCACTCACGCGCACACACATGCGGTCATACCCTGCTACTAGAGTGCTTTGAGACTCATTAGATTTGATATTCAGCAGATTTTGACAAGAAAATTTTGTCCTGATGCTCATCATTTTTGGGAGTTTGACACACAAACTAGAACTTGCTGGTGTCGATTGCTTCGTGACTCCTCACCTTTTCCAGCCAAAGCAGTTTGTTTGGTGCTTGTTTTTGCTGCTCATCATGACTGCTGTGACCCATCAGTGACAAGTGCTGAGGTGCCACCCACTGTGTGCAGATACATATTTTTAAGGCTTCTGCATTTGGGAACTCCAGATATAGAAGACCCACCCTTGCAAGCCCCAGCCTGCTCTCCTCCAGGTCATATTGCAGTCCATTTGGGCTCTGGCTCTGGTCGGCTGGGTCACAGATGGTCCCCGAACTTCCTGTGTAGATTGTAGAGAGCCGCTGTGGAGGGTTTGCTGGTGTGTGAGGAGGAAGGGGCGCTGAGCGGTGAATGCCCTGCTCCAGCTGACTTGTGTGTTTTGGGCCGTTCAGTGTTCCCTTTAGAGGATTTTGATTTTCAGAGGTTTTTGTGAAGAGGCTCAGTAGACCAAAAAGGCAAAAAATAACCAAGTTGAATTTTTTAAGCTCCTTTATTATACTGTAGTTACCAATTTAACAACCCACCTACCTTAGCTTCCCCAAGTGTCTTTGTGCAGTTTTCTGTTTTGTTCCCTTGAAGAGATGCCTCCCCTCACACCGCTGTTGTTGCTAGGTAGCTCTGGGGCAGGCGCCAGCTGAGAGCCCTGATGTGCACAGCAGAGGGGAAGTGGCCCAGAAGAACTGTCCGCCTCCTTACTTGGACCACGGAGAGGCTGGGATCTGGGACAGGTCACCTGGCCCGGGAGACGTGCGAAGAGTGAGGCTGAGTCCCTCGCCCAGGGATCTTCTGGGTGTGTTTTCTCCTCCGAGGGTGTTGGTAGTGGTCTGGAGACCAGCCACTGCGGGCCGTCTGCTGGGGCTGGCTGGGTTGCACCTTCCTACCTAGCACTTGGGCAAAGCGGGACAATGTTATTGTTACGGAAGATTTCAGACACATGCAGAAGTCAAGAGAGGGTATGAGGTTCCGCAACCATCTCCTTTAACACCCAGCACCATCATCTTCAGCCTTTCTTTCGGGCATATTCCTACATGTCAACATGTCTGATTCCTTCCTGGGAAGTCTTGAGATGTGGAATGCTTTGTTAGTTGCTCTTTAAAAATATGTTTTCCTCTGCTACTAGAATAGATGTAAACGTAATTTTTAGTGACGTGCTCCCTCGTGAGTTCAGTAGGGAGGAGCAGGACTCCAGAGGGGAGGACCACGCCTGTAGCCGGTTGGCTTGCATGGTGGCACAGGTGCCACCCGTAGACAAGGAGCCAGCTCAGCGTTCACCGCCCAGCAGGTGGCAGGAGTGTTGGTCTGGGATGCCACGCCTGACCCCAAGTCTTGTGGCGGACATTATGGGCCAAGTGGGTGCCTGCCTGTGCATTGGTTGACCTGTGGCTGAGCCGCCCAGGGCCAAGGGCCTGTCACCTCTTGGAACAGACCAGTCAGGCTGCCTCTGGTGACATGGAGTCTTCCTGCCAGGTCCTCTCTTTAGCTACAGTGGGGGGGGGCCTCGCCTTGCGAGGGTGTGCAGGGGCGCTTGGGGTCTGTGGGGAACAGCTCAGCCACAGGCAGCAGACAGGGTGTCCTCATTTCGTTAGCCACCCTTTCTTGTTGGTATTCAGCACTTTCCACTGTGTTCCTGTGGTGAGTGACCCTACAACATTCCTGTTGGCAAACTCTGCCCACATTGCTTTTCTTTCTTTCTTTCTTTTTTTTTTAAGGCTACATTGCTGTAATTAGACTATGAGGCCAGGGGTTTAACTGTTTAGTTTCAGTGTGCACTGCCAAATGGATTTCTGGAAAGTTCTGTCAGTTTACATTACTGCCAGTACATGATGTGCAGTACCTTCCCAACCTTGAATTGCTTTATTTGTTTGTGGTTTGTTTATTTGTTTGTTTTGAGACAGTGTCTTGCTATGTAGTTAAGGCTAGTCTTGAACTTTCTGTGTACCCCAAGCTGGCCTCAGGTATGTATCTTTACGCTTGACTTTGAATTTTTTTTTTTGGTCCCGGGGATTGAATTCACGACTATGTGCTTGCAAGGCAGGCTCTTATACTGCTGAACTAAATCTCTGGCCCTTGAATTTTTTTTAATCATAATTTTTTGTTATAATTTAAAAATACTTTCTTTGTTTTGTTGGTAGGATGAACTTTGTCCCAAGAACCTTGCCTCATGTTGGTATGTCAAAATTATAGTAGCTCCTTTGCCAGGCCATTTGAAAGCAATCGCTTTAGCTGGGCGTGGTGGTGGTGCACGCCTATAATCACAGCACTTAGGAGGTTGAGGCAGGAGGATCCTTGTGACTTTGAGACCAGCCTGGGCTACAAAGTGAGCTCAAGGCCAGCCTGGACTGCATAGTGAGACCCTGCCTCAAAAAGACAAAACAAACAACCCCCCTCAAAACAGTCACTTAATACGTACATATTTATTTGTTTATTGCAGTACAGAGAATTGAACCCAGTACTTGCTAGGCAAGCACTCTACCACTGAGTGACAGACAGTGCTAACCCTCAGCAGATACTGACTGAACGCACAACCTTTGAGATTCAGGTCAGAACAGAATTCTCAGGGACCTTAAGTGCTAGGCGGCAAAGGAGAACTTTGACCTTTAACCAGGAAAGGAAGTTCCTTCCTCCTTACAATGAATGCTTTATCCAGTTTTATGTGTCTTTGAATTCATACAAGAGTTTCTTAGGAGTTAAAGTTACAGTGAAAAGCCATTTGTTTTTCCACCTTGTGAATAATCTTTGTGTAATGTCTGCTGTTTGTTGAACACAGGACTATGGTCGAACTTTTCCTAACTTGTCAGCATTCCCCTATCCCCTTGTGGCCAACACAGCATTTTTTATAGATGTGTGAGTCCTCAAGAATGTATTAAAGACTTTTGAAAATGAACCTGCAGAAAAGATCACGATTTGGTTCTGAGAGAGGTTTACACGTTATTTTGTATCTGTAGGGAGGGCTCTGCCCATTCAGGACACCTGGTCAGTGTTCTGAACCTGACCTAGCGGCTTCTTCCAGTTTTACTTGGTGGCATCCTTACGGACCTTTCTCCACAGCTGTAAGCTTACCGTGGCGCTGACCCAGCACTGTCCTGCGCCTGGGGCCCATGGCCGTCTTCTCTGAGGGGTACTCCCTCCATAGTTGGGGTGCAGGCAGAGGCTTGTGTGCGTCTGCTGTGGAGGGCAGTGTGGGGCTGCTGTGAAGGAGGCCTGGGGGGCAGCAGCCAGTGCTCTCGGGGACTCCAGACAGCTCAGCACGAACTTAAGACACCAACAGTGACACTTCAGACTTTTTAACTAGTGATAAGGAGTAGATTAGTTTCACATCTATTTCCTACAGACTTTTCAGGTTATTCCTTCTAGTAGCTTTGTTTTGGTTTTTGTTGTTTTGAGACAGGTCTTGCTATGTAGCCCAGGCTGGCCTTGAACTCTCTGGGGATCCTCCTGCCTCAGCCTCCCGAGTGCTAAGATTATAGGCATCTGTCCCCATACCCAGCTCCTCCTCATAGTTTTTTTTTTTTTTAAATTAACTTTTGGGGGTTTGAGAGGGTATAACGCAGTGATTGAATGCATGTTTATTTAGTGTGTGCAGGGACCTTGAACCCTTCCATGCAATTTATTGAGGTGTTCCTCTTAAGGTTTGTGTCTAGATGTCCCCCTAAAGCCTCAGTAGTCGTAGAGATTTTTCAGAGGTGGCTGAATCTAGAGTATTTGATTCGTGGTGTAATGCTGGGAATAAGGGTGCTGGGATTAAGGGTGGGTGGTTGTTGGATCAGTCCACTGATTGGATTGGCATCACCCTAGTCCCAGTAATCTGGATAAGGTAAAAAGGCAGAGACCCACGTCCCCCACATCTTGTCCCTTTTGCTGTCCTCCACTGCCATGAACGGTTGCCCTCTGCCATGTCCCTGTGCCATGGAGCCAGCTGATTACAGAATGAAACCTCCACAGACTGTGAGCTAAATAAGCCTTTCTTCCCTTAACCTTGATGTTGGGTGTTTTGTCTCAGCAACAAAAAAAATAACAAACATACTATAGACTGTGTCCATCTAAAGTATGTAATTTAGTGAAATATGCTTGACAGGTTTGTATAACAAGGAAACTATCACAATCAAGATGAAGAATATTTCCATAGCCTTGAAAAGATATTTGATGACCTTCCCTGTTTATGCCCCTCACCCTGGGTAATCACTGACCTGCTTTTTGTCCCTGCAGATTAGTTGGTGTTTGTTAGGATTTTGTATCAGTGGAGTCATATGGTGTACACTCCGAGGTGAATGGCAGGTTTAATAGTCAGTCCTGGGCCTCATCTGTTGTTCCTTTTTATTGCTCGACACTGGCTGCCTTGTGGCTGTCCCATGTTCACTGTTCTCTGTCCTGTCGGTGAATGTGTGAGCTCCACTGCGGGCTGCTGTGAATAAAGCCACCGTGAATGGTCATGTCCTTGCCCCTCTGAGGGCTGCTTTTGTTTCTCTTGGGTCCTGTAACACCCAGAGTGGGATGGCTAGTTACGTGGGATGGTTTTTCTTTTTCCCTGTAAAAATGTTGTATTATGCATAAAATCTAATGGAGAGCAAACAAACAAGCAAACAATGAATGATAGGTTTAACTATTATGTAACTAGTTTAAAATAAGCCTTAGAAAAGCTTTTACTTTATATAAATATGCAAATCAGTTGAGGAATGTCTTGAGTATGTTATTTTTTTCAATAAAAAACTAACCAGCAAGTGGGCCGGGGATTTAGCTCAGCGGCATAAGCGCCTGCCTTGCAAGCGTGTGGTTGTGAGTTCGATCCCCGGTACCGATTTAAAAAAAAAAAAAAGCCCAGCAAGTAACAGAGCTTTGGTCACAAAATTATGCAAATGTTTTTCTTTCTTTCTTTCTTTCTTTCTTTCTTTCTTTCTTTCTTTCTTTCTTTCTTTCTTTCTTTCTTTCTTTCTTTTTGGTGTTGGGGATCGAACTCATGACGTTGCGTTTGCCAAGCAGGCACTTATACCACTGAGTTAAATCCCCAGCCCCTGTTTTTCTATTCTTGCATTTAAAAAATCACAATTTATTACTTCCTTTAAATTGGGGGAAATCCTGCAGAAATTCAGGAGTATAATTGTGTGTTTTTTTGTTTTTTGGGTTTTTTTTTGGTACCCAGGATAGAACTTGTGACCTTGTGCTTGCCAGGCAGGCACTTATGCCACTGAGCTAAATCCTGGCCTAGGAGTGTAATTCTTGCAGGCAGGCAAGTGTACTTGAGAGGTCTGTAGTGGAGCACTGCAGCAGTCAGGAGTGGTCAATGGACGTGTTGCACGTGTGTTTTCCTCTTCAGAGTTTGTCTGTCTGGATGTTTCTCTCCATACCAGTGGCTTCGCCCGTGACATTTATGACGCACAACCTGGCGTGACTCCCTCTGCACCCTATGGTAGCTAGAGCCAAGATCCCCATGTGTTATCAGCTGGCTTTTGTAACCCGTGGACTGCTTGGTCACCATTCAGAGTGGGGATATATTTTAAAAGTATTTATTTAAAAAACCATTTGAGCCTGTAATCCCGATTGTTGCAAGTTCAAAACCAGCCTGGGCTACAAAGTGAGCACAAGGCCGGCCTGAACTGCCCAGAGAGACCCTGTCTCAAAACAATCCAAAAAACAAAAGCAAAAACCCAAAAGCCAACAACAAAAAAAAAACATTTGAGGACAAGTCTGTTTATGGATTTTAGTATTTGAACTACCAGGTAGACGATCTACAGTACTTTGGAACTAAGGTTTTAATGAAAGGTTATTCTAAACAAGCAGTGATGAGTTAGATAGCACAAGTTAAAAGTAATTACACATGTTTTGAATTTTGGAGAAATCGTTCCTGTAATAATTGTAATATTACCGTATCATTTAGTAATCTATTCATGATGTTACTATATGCTATTTTCTGTCCCGATTGTTAGTACTGCATGATTAATGTTTGTGATCTGCTGGATTCCTTGGAGTCAATGTGTAAACCCCGTGTGATTAACCAGGGATGCCAGCAGCCCTCTCTGACCCTCATTTCCAGACCTGTCCAGCCGGCTTCCTACTCCTGGTGACTCCTCGGGCACATCTTTAGTACTTCAGCAACAGCAGGTACTTGGGAGGCTGAGGCAGAGGGATTGCTACGAGTTTGAGTTTGAGGCTGGCCTGGGTTACATAGTGTGTTCAGGGCCAGCCTGAACTACATAGCAAGACCCTGTCTCAAAGCAAAGCAAAACCGCCGAAAACAACTTTGGGAAGAGGCACAGTACATCTTCGGGGAAGACTGGTGATGGTGCATATACTCTTTTGTTGATATGTTCTTGTATGTCTTGTTTCCTAAGATAATACCTGCCTTTTTGGCCTGAAGGGTCTGAAACGACACAAAGAAAGTTTGGTGTTTCACAATGCTACCTGTAGATTTATATTTAATTATGTTCAGGATAGATGCTGCTTAGTGTGTATAATTGCAACAGCAAGCAGAAGCACCAAAACAGCACTCAGGATTTGGAGGCAGATGTATTTAACGTTGGACGAGGAATAAACTGTTCCTCAAAATGTCAGGCCCCAAAGGCTCCGGGACGGAGGTCTCTTCAAGGAGAAGTACAAAGGCAGAGTGCTTGACTGTCTTTGGTTGGTTTTTACACCATGCATCATAGCGACCAGCTATGCATCACTGACCAGCCGTTTCTAAGAGACAGAAGCAGCCGGAAATGAAACAGGAACTGTCACCTGGGCAACAGAAGTGTACTGGCTGGGGCATTTTCTGCTACTCAAGGACTGTGGTGAGGGTGTGACACTACCCCGCCTACTTGGTCACAGTACAGACTTAGAATGCAGAGTTCTTTCTCTTCCTTAGCCACCCACATGTGGGGTTCACTACAGCCCCCAGACCTGTGAGGGCTGGGAGAGATTTTCCCTGATTAGGATCTCTATAAAACACGAAAGAATTCTTTTTTTTTTTTTTTTTTTTGGGTTCCAGAATCAAACTCAACCTTGCACTTGCCAGGCCCATGCTGAGCTGTATCCCTGGCCCGTCTTCATGTAATGCAAACAGAAGCTGCTTCTCACCTTGCTGGGGATGTTTTTGTGACTGGAAGGGTACTTTTAAGATAAACATGTGAACACTGGCTGAAGTTAAATCTTGGAGAAATTTGTGGAGTGTTAAAGCCATTCAAGAAACATGGTTTTAGAGTTTTTCCCCCTTCCTGAAAATACCTACCTACTAATACAAGGTTTTAGCCAAACAGTGGCTTCTGTGTCATTTATTTCCAAATCAGTGGCTGGTGTCAAGAAGTCGTGGACCGACTGGCTCAGTGGGCTGGCGTTGGCCTGTGCTGTGTGTGCCAACCTCAGGCCCTGCTGTCACATGTGGCACCTGCAGGCTCTGCTGGTTCGGCCGCTCTGATCGCTGAGTAAGAGGATGGGTGGAGTACACTGATTCTGTAACCTTGGTCTTGTGGTTTTACAGAGAAAGGGGGGTTGTATGATTTGTCAGGCAGAAGGACAACAGAGAAACAGCCGGGGGATCTGCAATGCTTGTGCATCAAAGTGGGTCTCCAAAGCACGACAAAAAGAAGCCACTCCCTCCTGTCTCCACAGTATTGTCGCTTACTTTTGTTGGGGTTGTCACACAGGTTTGCTTTCATAAAACAGGCTAGAATTTCACGCCATGACAATCTTTATAAACTTTTAAAAACTTTTTTAGTGAAGGCTGACATTAATTTTTTTCCTAAAAGCTAATAATTAAATTTGGTTTAGAACTACAGCGACAAAATGGATGTGGTGTGCATCCCAGTAACACCAGTTACTCTGGAGACTGAGGCAGGAGGATTTCAAATTCAAGGCCAGCCTGGGCAGCATAATGAGACCCTGTCTCAAGAACAAAATAAGAAGGAGTAAAGAGAAAGACCAGTGAAGCAGTTTGTCTCTCTTATTCCTTTTCCAGAAACTTGTATTCTTCAGCTAGCACAAGTACTGGAGAGATCATTTTGGAAATGTTCACTGTGTTTATTAAATGACTGGGACTTAAGTTACTTGGATCTAGATAAAGAGCAAGCTGTCACCAGGCACTCCAGTGACAGAGGTACCCTGGAGGATAAGGCAGGAGGACCTCAAGCTTGAGGCCAGCCTGGGCCTCTTAACAATACCCTCTCTCAAAATGAAAAAATATAGCGTGCTCCTGGTAGCATGCTCCTGGGTTCAACTTCCAGTGTCACAAAAGTAAGCCAGAAAAAAGTTTTCCTGATGGTAAAGCAACCAGTAGCTTCTTGGATCTTTTAAACATTTTCTTTCAATCCAGGACCATGTTGAATCCATTTGTTCATTGCTCAGGCGGATGGTCAGTGCTGGTGGGACACCAGACATGACTGCTGTGGGTAGTCACCTAGAGCCACGGAAAGCTGGCTCTGTGGACGCTCGTCTTGGAGAATGGGACCATGCACAGAGTGTTTAGAGATGGATCTTAGAAATCTGAGCCAGTACCTTTGGTTCATTTTGTAGGGCTAGGCCCAGTGTGTAACAGAGCCAAGGGAGGAGCTTCTGGAGCTGGGCTTGGAGAACAGGAGAGATTCAGAAAGGTAGAAAATACGTTAACATTTATTTAAGCAAAGTGATACACATACAAGCTGTAAAGCTTATGTACCATATAAAAAACTTACATGGCTGTTCATTACAGCAAAATAGTACAAACATCCCCAATGTCCATCAGCCTACGACCAGCTCAACAAAATGAGGTGTATTCCTGCAGTGGACGAATGATTGCTTACTTATAAAAGGGGGTGCAGTTTTGATACATACTACAAAATGGCTGGATTTGAAGTGTTATGCCATGTGAAAGAAACCAGACTAAAAAAGCCACACATTGTATGTAAGCAAATCCATCGATACGGAAAGTGGATTAGTGACTGCTTTGGGTTTAGGAGTGAGTAGCATGGATACTGGATTTTCTTTTAGGGCTGATGAAAATGACATAGAAATAGATAGTGGTACTGGTTATATAACTTTGTGACTATTAAAAACCACTGAATTGAGCACTGTAATTATTGTTTTGGTTTTTTTTCTACTGGGGATGGAACTCATGACCTCATGCCTGCCAGGCAGGTGCTGTGCCACTGAGCTAAGTCCCCGGCCCTGAGCACCTTAAAAGAATGAGTTTTATGCTTATGAATTATGTTTTAAAGAGTTGTACTTTAGTGAAATTCGACATGCTGATTCCATTTTAAGGTTAAAATCATTTTCTAAATATGTAAATTACAGAGCCTTACTAGCTAACACTAATTCTAGTTGGTCTTTTATGTTTGCAAGACTTCAATTTCAGCCTCTTTTAAAGATCGAGAATGATCTATAATCTTTCTGCCTTTCTTGTACAATCCCCCCCCCGAATTGCTAATTGTCCCAATTTGTCATTTTCATGGTTTTCTTTTAATTACTATTTTCTAAAAGAGCACACTTCATCTCTACCTCATGCTTGTCTGTCATATTTTCTGTCTGCTTAACCACATTGCTCAGCTGTGGTCTTCCTCTGGACGATGCGTGCCATTTTTTTCTGCTGAAATCTGCACAGCCTGTGAGTTCTGACTTCTCTTCCGAGTTCTTCTGGGGCCGTTCTGGGAGATCACCTTTTCCCACATGCACATCTTTCTTGTTTTTGGTGTGTCCTGAGTTTGAAAAAGTACATTCTCTAGAAGTTTCCTGGGAAAGGCCCTTGGAAGGTCTTTGTTTTCAGTTTCTCTGTTTTGGTTAGTCTGTTGTTGCTGTGTTTTGATGTAGTGTAAAGTTTTCTTCCAAGTTGGCAGGGTTGCTTTTGGTCAGTATAATGTTCCTGAGGTTTGTCCATGTTGTGTATTCATTTTTACCGACATATAGTGTTTCACTGTTTACATACACCACGACTGAAAAACAACAGTCCCATTTTTGGGGGGCAGGGTACCAGGGACGGAACTTGTGACCTCGCACTTGCCAGACAGGCGCTTATACCATTGAGCTAAAACCCTGGCAATAGTCCCATTTTAGATGGATATTTAGGTAGTTTCCAGTTCTGTAGTATTGCTGAGATTGCTGCTTTACACTTTCACACTCACATTTCCTGGTATTCATGTAAAAGGCTACATTCCCAGCAGTACTTATGGAAATCAGCATTTTTGCCACTGATCTGCGTTGTCTACTCCATCGTTTGTCAAGAATTTCTGTCTGTAGAGAGGTGCTTGTGGGCTCTGTATCCTGTTCTGTTGGTCTGTCTGATGCAAGAACAGCAATATTCCTTAATCCCTAAATAAACAAGTAAAACCTGCTGGGATTATGGTTTTCAGTGCCACTGAACCTATAGATCATCTGGAATAAAACAGACGTGTTTAGTGTGCTGGGTCTTTTTATCTATGCACACAATTTGTTTCTCTATTTCTTTCAAGTATTCTGATAAAATTTTTAGCATTTTTTCCATAAGTATCATATACATTGGCAATAGATTTTTAGTTACTTTACTTTTGGTTCCTAATGCCTTGAAGTACATTGTGCTTTACATATTGATTTTGTAGCTAGCAGCCTTGTTAAACTCTGCTAAAGAGTCTAATAATTTATCCTTAGGTTCTTTTACCTTTTCTATGTAAACAGTGAAATCAACTGTGAGTAACTCCTTTTCTAACTGGTGTTTTTCTTGCGCTATTTAACTGAGTAGGACATGAAGGCTTTATTTTCTCGGATTCAGGGATTGGGGTAGAACATCCTCTAGGTTAGTATGAATCAAAGTTGTTGGTAGTGGGTAGCCTTTCCCTCAGTTTTAAAGGAAAAATTTTCACTGATGTCCATAAAGTATAGTATTTACTGTGAGTTGCTTATAGGCACCCTTTATCACGTTAGAAGAATTCTTTCTGTTTCTGGTTTGCCAGGAGATTTTCTTCAACCGAGTGTGGCTGTTCAGTCTTTGAAGAATGTTTCTGAGTGTTACATGTATGACAGGGTTAGAAGAATGTGCAGCTAAGCTAGTGAAGTGGTCTGCCCCACCTTGTCCTATGTGGTAAACCACTGTTAAGCACTTGAAATGTGCTTCAAGTGTGTAACACACACATAACGCAAAAAACGGTGATGCTTTTTATATTGGTTCTGTGTTGAAATGCTAATGTCTCAGGCATATTGTGTTTAACAAAGTATATTACTAAAATTAATTTTACCTGATCACTTTAGTTGTATAATGTGATTACTCAAAAAATTTTAAATTCTGTATTTGGCTCATTGTATTTTTTAGGGACAGCACTGATCTAGATAGAATGTTTGCATGTAAATTTAGTTTATAATAATCATAGCTAACATGGGTTGTTACTAAATGTACATACCGTTTTAAGCACTTACACCATAATCCTATGAAACGGAAATTTTTTTTCCCATTTTATACATTAGAAAACTGTAAGACATTGAGAAAGCAAGCAACTTGTGTACAAATATCCTTAGATATAGTGTAGCCAGGATCAGCACCCAAGCAGTTGACCCCTGAGCCTGTGCTGGCCATGGTGACATTTCAGATCATTTTAGTAGGTGGTGATGACTGTTAACTACCCATTCAGAAAAAGTTTACAATCCCTTTGTCATTCTGTACCTTAAAAGCAACTACAGGTAGATTGTAGGTCAAACGTGTAAGATCTATTAGAGCAATACTTTCATAATTTGTTTGGAAGTAGTTCATAAAACCCTGAAGTTATAGATTCTCAAATGCAGAGTACATAAAATGATCTTTTATGTGGCAAAAAACTCTCAGATAAAGTTGAAAATGGGCAGACAGTTGGAGAAAATATTTGCAGCACATATAAACAAAGGATTACTATGGAAAAGTACCTTTAAAACAATAAAAGTCGTACGACAGAGAAAAGGACAGAGGTGTAAGTTCACAGAAGATAAACATGTGTTCTGTGCTCCTAATAAGCAAAGAAATGTAAGACAGCCCTCAGATGACCAGCATGTGGAAGAGCAGCGTGCACTGTGGGGAGTGGCAGTCTCCTAGTGTGTGGTGGGCGTAACTGAGCAGCCTTTTAGGACATGGCTGGGCAATGAGGCCTCCTCTTACAGTCGTGGTTGCTCTGGTGGATCTTACCGTATCTTTGATTCTAGATATGTTATTGTATCTTAGTTTCTAAACATCATTCTCCATTAAAAAGACCTGGGGGAAGTGCATGATCCCAAGGCTTGGCAGAGAAAATGTAAAGTGGGTCAGCCTGGGAAAATTCCTGTAATGCCGGAGACTGAAGAAGTGCTCAAAAATGCCAAGAATGGGTTGAAGTGAGGAAGCACCCACCCGTTCACTGACGTTGACATTAATGGGCAGAAAAGGGTGAAGAGCAGGAGGTCTGCATACTCTTGAGTTATCTCAGCAAGGTGCTAACTACAAAGATAAGCAGTGACTCCATCCAGGTAGATGCAGCTTTACTTGATGCTCAAGGTTCCCATCACGTACCTTTCCCCGAGAAAGACACGAACTCCTTTCTGGTATCGTTCTTGCCAAAACTGTATGGCTTTAATCAGAAGAAAACCTCAGACAAATCCAAATCGAGAACATTTTGACCAGTGCTGTGCAGATGTGTTGGGTCCATGAAATGCAGGAAGACTGAGGAAATGTCACAGATTAGAAGTGACTAAGGACAATAAAAACAAATACACACACACACACACACACACACACACACAAAGTGACTAAGGAGGCATGATGATTAAATGCAGTGGATCCTGGACAGAAAAAGGGCATTAGTTTGAAAACCGTCGAAGTTCCAATAGCATTGCCAGACCAGATGTTAGTATGGTAGTGTTGATTTTTCTGGTTTCCATCATTGTACTGTGGTTATGTAAGATGTTACCATTGGGGAAAGTTGGGTGGAGGGTAAAGAGAAGCTCTGTATTCTTGCAAGTTTTCAGCCACTCTGAAGTTATGCAAAACAGAAAGTTAAATGACCACTGTAGCTGACTGTAGTTAGTTGTCTGAATTTTCTTTTCAGATACATTTCTTCAGGTGCAGAAAAATGGGTAAAGAATGCTCATGGTAGCCTGGGTTGGGGTAGCAGTGTTGGAAACAATTTAAAGCCTTGCTAGAAGGAAGTCAAAGTGGGGTACAGACTTTCCTGTGGGGGTGTGCTCGATTAAAAGGCTGAGGAGAACTGGGCCTAGCACCACATGCTTGTGATCTGGGAGGCCGAAGCAGGAGGATCACAGCCTGGATAACTTTTTTGAGACCCTATCTTAAAAAACAAAAAACTCTGGAAAAGCCCTGATTCCATCCCCAGTACTCCCTCAAAAGCTGAAGAGAAACTACCTGCTCTGATAGGAAAATGTCTTAGACACATTGATTGAAGAAAGTAGCATATAAGCACACGTTATTTAATCTGTTACATAGGAAAAACTCTTACAGAGCTGCTGTATAAGTATATGTTTGCTGAATTTAAAAGAAAATGGTAGAAGAATGTATCACAGTATTGGCAGTGATTTCTTCTGAGGCCCTCAGTGGGCTTGGGAGATGCCAGCAAGGGGACGTTCAGCTTTTGGATTTTATATGCTCTGCACTTCTTCTCCCCAATAGTACCTTTAAACATGTTTTCTTTTATGTGATTTAAACACAAGAAGAAAATAAGAATGCTATAGTTTACCTTTCATGAGATAATTCTTTTTTGTTTTCTGTTAAAAAGAAAAATCAGATAAACATTTAATATCTTTGCTCTATTTAATGAGCAGTTTACTTTGATTAGAAACAGTCCAAAAGCCTGGAATCCAGCCTTTAGGAAAACTCTGCTGGTTCACGTTTGGGCTCAGATTTGTTTTCATGGAGAACTGTCAGTTGGGCAGTGTCATAGCTAAGGAACAAGCGCACTCACAGCCTTTGAGCTCTAGGCCTTGTCTGGTTTCTGTGGTAGGAGTGCAGGTCTGGGGAGGTGGGGCAGCAGGGGAAAGTACCAGGGTGGAGGGGCCCCGCAGGAGGGGGAGGGCAGCTCGCCAGCGCCAGAGGGACTGAGCAAATTTGTGTTGCCAGGTCCAGACTGGATGGCTTTACTTCACAGGGAAGTTGTGATGTTCAAAAGAGATTCTGTATTTTGTACAAATATGTCTTTTTTTTTTTTTTTTTTTGCAAACTGATACATGCTTTGTCAGCTTACCTGATCAGTTCTCAGACAGTAGCCTCGGTCGCCCTAGCTAGTGTTAACAGAGCTTACCAGGCCAGCCGACATTCTGATGAGCTTGCTTTCTGTCCAGACCTCTGTGTCCTTTCACCTTTGAGTCGGCATTTCCTCCATACCGCTTGCATGTCATCTTCTTGTCCAAGTAGTTCCTTGGCGGGAAAGAGGATGTGTGGTGCTGCCAACAGAAACATTTGTTCTGGGACTCTGGGCATAAAATTATTTCCAAAAAGAGTGGAGCAGCTGGACTGAGGACGTGTTCACCAGAGGGAAGGCAGACTGGGGGCGAGATTCCTGGAAAGATGAAATGAAATGTCATCCTTTTGAGTGCAGAAGTGCAGGTCTGGGTAGTGGGTGCACTGTTGGGGGCTGTTGTAATGGATGAGGTCGGAGAGCCAGGCAGTGCCCAGGCTTGAGGGCTCTTGTGCTGTGCAAGTCTTTTTACAAAGATCCTTCCTGTCCCAAACAGTGCTCCTCACTCCAAAGATTGTGGATTTTCTCAAAAGTTACCCCCTTCTTTGGTTACCTACTCAAACATGTTGCCAGGAATATTTTTGGTGTTCTTCCTCTGTGTTCTTGGAGTACCCTGGGCCTTCACAGGAGCACCCAAGACCTTAGCATGTCTTGTAGTCATTTATTTTAGTGCTGCTACCACCTGTGTCCTCCAGGAAGCCACCATGTTTTGAGGGGAGGTTCTGTGTTCTGTTCATTTCTGTCGCCCTGGTACCTGTCTAACCTGGTTCTTAGCACAGACACTGTTTAGAGGGAACAGTAAAGAGCAACAAATCTTTGTTGAATGAATGTATAACATTCAGCATATACTTTCTCATTTTTATGATGCATAAAGTATGTGCAGACACCAGCTAAACAGTTGAGAGGCTGTTCTCAGTGTATAAGATGCTTGCAGGTAGGCAGTAAGGATTATGAGGTGGGAAGACCATCCTGAGAAGACACAAGAAGGAGGGAGGCTTAGAGCTGCCACATAGTCACTGTGGTCTTTGTGATCAAACCTCATGCACAGTGCATATCTTCATCAGTCTGCATGGTGAAGAATAGAAGTAAGTTCAGAGCACAGTATAAATGCATTTTGTACACCATAGAAGTTTGGAAAGGAAAGTCTAGATGCAGTCTGGGAAGTGGGGAAGTAACTGAGGTTCAGATTTTGTCCTATCAGTGATACCTGTTCTGACCCCTCATTCAATATGGCCTCTCCCTTTGACCTGCCACATTCTCATTTTTCTCTTCCCCATTGCACTTCTCACTCTCTGACATTATATTTAGCTTATTATCGTGTATATATTTTTTGCAGCTATATCTGCCTGACAATGTAAGTTCCCATTGACCGCTCTTCCCTATTCCCCCAAGTTAATGTGTGTGAGGTGTTGTTATGTACAGAGTGCTTCAGAATGTTAGCACTAGTGGATAGTCCCTTGTATGAGCTAGACATGAATCGCCTGTTTTCTCCCTGCATGTGTTTAAAGGTAAGTTAATACAACTTGCCTTTGTAAGCAGAATGGCATTAGTCTTTATTTAGTCTCTTCTTTTAGCCAGCAGAGGGCAGCACAGATTGAGTCGCCACGTTCATTAATTCATTGATTCATTATTTATTTCTTTTTAAATTTTTAAAGCCTTTTCTGACTTGATTTTAAAGAGCACTTAAAACTAACATAGCAGGCACTTTCAGATACAGTGTGAAGTTTATTTCAACCTCAAGTTTGTGTTTATTTGTGGATCATATATTTTGCTATCTTTATAATGAGTTTCTGTTTAGCATCAGGAATGTGTCGAATTTATGTTAACTGAAGTATCCAGGGTGCATTTTTCAGAAATCTCTGAGGACTCCATTCAGTTGGTAGTTCTGCAAGATGGTACCAGAGGGCCTCTTTCACTGCCTCGGGAAGGCTGTGTAGCTGAGGGCCAGCTGTTCATTGCAGCTGCAAAGGGAAAGAGCAAACAGGACAAAAGAGGAAAAAACATGCCTCTTTCCCTCCCTTACATTGTATGCCAGCTCCACCCCTGGGCGGGTACAGCACTCCAATCTCAGCGCTGGACAATGAACCAATCACAAATGCTAGATGCAGCCACCTCCATGACTGCATGAAGCTTGGGGGCCCACCTGGAGACCATACAGCACACTGAGGAGATTGGAGACTATCTCAGCTGAACCCACCCAGAGAGACCCACAGAGCCTCGCATGTGGTGCCAAGCCTTGCCTGCTTCACTGTAATGCAGTGCTGCCACCGGTCAGCAGCAGGGCTGCCGTGCAGTGGTTCCAGGAACAAAGCAGGCAAAAGAAAGTTGGAGGGACCTGGTCATGGAAGATGTAGAAGAAACCATTAAAACCACATACTTAAAAGTATCAGATACTACGTTAATATGCAAGAATAAGAGCACTACAGAAGAAATACTCAGAGATTAAGAGTAAATTCTTGCAAGTTAAAAATAATGAGTAAGACATGCAGTAGACAGTCTGCCGTCACTGATAATTTTTTATGCCTAAATCTTATAATCTGAGCAACTTTTTTTTTTAACTCATGACCTTGCATTTGCCAGGCAGGTGCTTGTGCCACTGAGCTATATCCCTGGCCCCAAGTGACAGTTTCATTTACCTGTTTTAGCTTTTTGTTTGTTTTTTTTTAATGTTTTTGAGATGTTACTTTATTTTTTCAGTACCAGGGATCAAATTCATGACCTTACACTTGCCAGGCAGGTACTTACTCTCCTGAGTTAAATCTCCAGCTCTTCTTTTTATTATCTTTTCTTTCTTTTTTTTGATACAGAGGGTCGAACTCATGACCTCATGCTTGTCAGGCAGGTACTTAACACCATTGAACTAAATCCCTGGCCCATCCAGCACCCCTCCCTTTTTTGTGTGTAGTTTTTTTTTTTTTTGGTGCCGGGGATCGAACTCACAACCTCACGCTTGCCAGGCAGGCGCTTAAGCCACTGAGCTAAATCCCCGGCCCTTGTGTGTAGTTTTTTGAGGCAGGGTCTCACTCTGCAGTTTGGGCTCACCTTGAGCTCACTTTCGAGCCCAGGCTGGTCTTGAACTGACAACGATCCTCCTGCCTCAGCCTCCTGATTGCTGGGATTACAGGCATGAGCCACCACGCCCAGCTTTAGCTCTTTTTTTAAAAAGTGTTTTTGAGATTTACCTTTTTTTTTTTTTTTTTTTGGATAGTCTGGAAGGTAAACTAGAGAATGTTTCCTAAAAAGCAGATAAAGCCAAGCATTGTGGTACATGACTGTAAACCCAACACTTGAAAGCTTGAAGCAGGAGGATATGAGTTCAAGGCCTGCCTGGGGAACTTGGCAAGATCTCTCTAAAAACAAAACAGAGAGCAGATTTAAAAAAAAAGAGTAGTGACAATTAGGAGTACAAAAATGAGGACAGTGAGAGTCTACAATGAAGGTTCAGTGGCTGACTGATAGAAATTCTAAAAATGAGAACTGAATAAAAGGAGAATAGGAAGTTATTAAGGAATACAAGACTTACTTTACAGCAGTGAGGATAGAGATAGCATCCTAAAAGTTTTTTTTGGGGGGGGAGTTTATGTATGAAATACTGGGAATCAGAATAGCATCATAATGAGCAGCAATACAGGAAGCTAAGAAACACAGAGACACCTTCATTGTTCTTAGGGAAATAATCCCAAGGTATAATGCTGTATCTCGCCAAGGCGTCAGTCAGGTGTGATACGGGACTTGGGGGGGTATTTTTGGATAGCAAAATCCCTAACCACAGTGAAAAGGCCTATTAGTTATTAAACGATGTGACCTACTACATGTGAAAGTATCCAAGAAAGAAACATGGAAATCAAAGAACAGACTTTAGCGTTGAATGACGCCTGTGGGGTCCCCAGGATGGAGGCTATGAAGACTGACCTGCAGAACCACCGGGTGTAACGGTGTGGGGATCGGGAGGTTTCTGGAGGGACATTCCTGAGCACAAATGTGGTGTCTGGCCCTGCTGATAGCTTTTTGTGCTGCAGTAGAGAGTTTGGTAGTTAAACAGTGACAGACAGAAAACTAGGCAAACAGGCAGAAAGACAATTTCTTCGAGATAACTTTAATCACAGTGCAGTGAATAGGCAGTGTTCATGGAGATGCTAAATAGTGGGTCCCTCAGAAATACTCGTAAATGTAACGACAGCGGTCGTGGGTGGGGTGTAGGAGGTAGGGTTTAGAAGCAGGAGGTAGGCAGCCACCGGGGCTCTCTGTGAAGCAGGATTTGGGTTAGGGTTAGAGTTAGGCAGGACACTGTTGTTTCTCAGGTTTAAGCCTTAAAAAGCCTGTTTGTTTTAAGTGTTTTGTTGTGTGTGTGTGTTTAATTAAAGGAAAAAAACTAGAAAACAAGGCAGATATTGAAGAGTCAAGGCTGGAGCAGCATCAGATCGGGAAGGATCTGGAAACCTTTGCAGCAGAGCATGCGCTGTGGCGTGCGCAGGGTTACGATACGGGTGGAGGGTCCCAGAGACGGTAGGAGGACGTGGAGGCCGGAGAAGGGCTGGGGGCGGTCAGGGAGGGTCTGTGACAGAGCCCGAGTGGACAGCAGGGGGAAGCTGGGGTGGACGGAGACAAGGTGAGAGTTGCCTATAATCCTACCACCCAGACAGAAGAAAGCTGTTCAAGAGTTTGATGTATGCTGCTTTTTTCATTTTTAAGAAAAAAATAAAGGGGCTGGGGATTTAGCTCAGTGGCATAAGCGCCTACCTTGCAAAAAAAAAAAAAAAGAAAAGAAAATTTTACTATCTATGTGATACGTGATTTATTTCCTTCAACAGTTTCCTTTTTACAAAAATATATCTATAGTATTTTAAGTGTCATGCACAGAAGGAAAGATGTCCATTAAATAAGCACAACAAAAACTTATGACATTACTGATAATCAGAGGCATAGATATTAAAATACTGTTTTTTGTCTGTTTAGCAAATGTTTTAAATGGTAGTCCTCACTGGGCAAGAAGTGGTAGTAAGGGTAGCTTTTGTAGATGGGTAAGTGGAAACAATTATTTTGGAAATGATTTTATCTTTTCATGTATGGTGAGCCTCAAAATCGTGTTGTATCTCTCCTCTTCCCTCCGCTCCTCTGTCTGTCTCTCTGTCTCTGGGACAAAATGTTTTTATACAGCCCAGGTTGGCCTCAAACGTCCAGTGATCCTCCTGCCTCTACCACCCCAGTGCTGGACCCACAGGTGTGCATCACCGATAGTTTGTATCTTTTGTCTGTTCCTTAAGTCTGCTTCTTGGGCTTTATGTAGTCTAAGGAGCTAGTTAGACTCAGCAGAGGACAAAAACAATGGTATTTCAGGGTTAAATAGACTATGGGGAGGCAAGGGGTAAAAGTGGAGCAATAGAACTGATAGGTAAATTATATGCTCTCTGTGTGTGTATCACTTGGAAAGTGTTAAAAATCCCAGCTGCTCCAAATCCAGTCTGACCTTAGGGCTCTTTCCATGCTTGCTTACCTCTGCCTGTGCTCCCGCTTTGAGTATATTTCTGTCTCATTGGAACTGTAGTTGATATGGGTACCATGCCTTTTTTTTTTTTTTTTTTTTGGAGACAGTTTCACTATGTGGTTCTCTTGAACACACTTTGTAGCCCAGGTTAGCCTTAAACTTGAACTCAGAGTGATCATCCTGCCTCAGCCTTAAGCACTGGGAGTAAGGCATGCGCCACCATGCCCGGCTGGGTGTCAGGCTTAAAAACAAGCTTCTCCCAGAATATCTCATAAATGTTCCTGCCATTTTCGTCTGGTGTCATTTCTAGCATTCCATGTTTATACGTTCTTATCTATCCCTGGAGGGAGGAATTTGGAGCAAAGGATTAAGTCCACATGAGGCATGAAATGTGTCTTGATTCAGAACCCCTGTGTCATTATGTAGGCTGTGCATGTCTAGAGATCTCTGCAACAGGAGCACTGCAGGTGGTCAGATTGGTCTGCATTTGGGATTCTCCTTAAATGAATAAATTTTAGCTGTTCTTGTGATGGAGACAAAAAGTAATCATACGAGATGAGGCACGTGTTTATTTGCTTCAGAGAAGTACCTTTTTATGTGTTTATTTGCTTGAATGTACTAACTTCTATTTTTAGCAATCTTTGTATTTTTTATTATCTATATGTATTCTATACCATGTTGTATACCTTAAGTATATGGAATAAAATTTATTTTAAAAAACCAAAGTCCTGGGCTGAGGGTTTAGCTCAGTGGCATAAGCGCCTGCCTGGTAAGCACAAGTTTGTGAGTTTGATCTCTGGTACCAAAAAAAAACCCCCCAAAACAAAACAAAACAAAAAAACCCAAAAACCAAACAAAAGAACCCAAACCAAACCAAACCAGACTCCTGCCTCAATGCTCTGGCATGTGATTTCCATGTAAGCAGCTACCAGGTGCTGTTTTTTGTTTTGTTTTGGTAGCAAGAATCAAACAAGACCTTGTGCTTGCTAGGCAGGCGCTGTGCCGTGAGCTGTGTCCCCCACCGTCCACTCTGCATTCTAGTGTCCACCCTCCACCTGCATCACCAGCCTTGGCACCCACCCACATCATTCGCTCAGGTCCTGTGTTCGAGTGTGCTGTTGCTTTTCAGGTTATTTCAAAGTACACTGCCAAACCGTCTTAACGGTCCCTGCTGAAGTGAGTGTGCGGTCGTCTTCTGTTGCTCTGTCTGGCTTTGGCCCTCTGAGTAAGGCTGCTGTGAGTGGTCCCAGCATGTGCTGCTCAAGGGATGTGGTGTGAGGGGCCCTCACTTTAATTTTAGAAACGTCTCTCTATAAATGATAAATCGTGTAGGCACTCCACTTAGGAGTCAAACTCATTTGGTGCTTCAGTAGTTAAATGTCAGTTTTAAGCAAGGGAAGACTTACCTCTTCATTATTTCCTCTTTTAGTAAGCAGTGTTGTTTGTTACACTAGCTTGAGAAAAACAGAAATCAGGCAGAGGACAGTGTGGTGTGAGCCGGTCTGCCCTGCCACATCTATCACACTGCGGCTCCAAGAGAGCCGACTGGGCTCTCAGTCCTGGGGCCGCTCGTCCACCGCGGCACAGCCTGTCCCAGAGCAGAGCGCCTGCGAGATAGTGTGCTGAGCCCAGATGGGGAGGACGGCTTTTACATGGGCCGTTCCAGCTCCCACTTTGAGAATATGAACTGGGAATAACGTCAGAGGTGCAGTACAGAGTAGAGCAGAAGCTGCAGTTCACAAGGATCCAAACAGCAGGGAACATGAGAGGCCATGGGGGGACTGAGGGGCCGGACTGGGGGACCACGGGATGGGGCTGCAAGGTGAGGTGGTGTAGAGAGAAGAGCGGCGCCCCAGCTAGCAGCCTCCTGCTCAGAAGACTGCAGCTGTGTTTCTCCACCCCCAGGCCGGAGTCCTGGAGCCGCCCTCACCTGCTTCCTTCCACGCCTCCTGTAGAATCCATCAGTGGCTCTCGGCTCTACCTTAAGGAAATACAGTAAGAAAGGGGCCATTTTATTGTTGTGGCTGCTGTCATCTCTCACTTGCATGCTCAGACAGCTTTCCAAGGTTCCCAGCTTTCGCTCTGGTTATCTGTGGTCTGTTCTTACCAGCAGCAGAGTGCTTTTATTACCGAGAAATTCAGATCGTCCTTTGCCCAGACTCCTGGCAGTGGCCACTTACCTCACCTAGAATAGAAACTGGAGTCCTTAAAATAGTCTTAAGCCCCACTGTGTCCCTTCCACCTGTTCTCACATCCCTGACTTCATCTTCCAGCCCACCTGTTGCAGTTCTTCATGCTGTGATAGTTCTAGCCTCCTGTGGTCCCTCCAGTATCGTCTGATGTACTGCATCCTTTACTTTCTTACTTGTTTTCCCACCTTCCCTAGCTCCTGATAGGGAAGAGTGGAAAGAGCAAGTACTTCTTTTGAGATACATAACTTGGTGCTGGTTGCAAACTGAATTGGAATACAAAACTTACTGGAGAAGAAGGGAGAGGGTAGGAAAAGCCACTGCCCCTGGGGCATCAGCACCAGGATCGCCTTCAGAGTGTGCGTGGAGGCAGCAGCCCTGTAATGGGGACCTGACCAGTCCCTAGCAGGTGCAGGCTTCCTGCAGAGCTGCTGCAGAACTTGGAATACAGCTAAGACTGCTGGCAGGAGAAGAGAGAGAGTGTCCACCCACAGGAAGGTGCAGCCAGATCTAGACCTTTGGCAAGTTCCGTAGCCCCTTTAGGTACTAGTGTTCACATCTGTGAACTGGGGACTGGAAAGGATGCTCACAGGGGCGTTCAGGATTGGCTAAGTGAGGTTTGGACACAGACCAAGCACGGCGGGGCAACCTCACCATGACCGTGCCTCAGGTACCACTTGTTCCCCTTTTACTTGTCGCCCATCAGCATAGACAGTGATGCAGGAAGGAAGTAGGGCGCCGCTCACTCCTTCCCAAGGACACGTGACAAGCTGTATTCGGCTTCTGACATGCCAATTTTTTTTGGAGATAATTAAAGGTATATGCCAGAATAGGTACACATGGATATTCAGATCCGCAGAAAAACTGGAAACCACATAAAAGCCTTACAATAGGGGATTGGTTAAATATTACATTAGACTGTAAAGAACAAAAAATGTGATGGCGATTTACAATTATGGGAGAAAATGTTTATTACAAGAAAAAAAGGTGATCATAAAACATGCAAAATACCCAATTTTGTGTATGTATCATGTCATAAATATATATTTACTGTGTGTGAGATGTGTGTGTGTCTTTGTATATAAAATGTGTAACAAAAGTCTGGGGAAAAAGTCTAGAAAATGAAAATTTACTTTATTACTGAAGGCCAGGATAAAAGTAGTTTTTACCTTAATTGCTATTTTCTAATTTTTAACCATGAGTTTTTATCATCAGTATAATAAAATTATGCAGGAAGAACATTACGATGTAGCACGTTAACAGTGAGAAAGGGGACTATACCCAAAGCACCTTACAGATTCAAAGCAGTCACCATCAGAATCTGGTAGTTACTCTGCTAGGGTCATTTCAGTTAAGGTTGTGCCCACTTACAGTCAAGTTAAGGAGCCGACGCAAAAAACCCCAGGCATGTGATTTATTTGTTCTTTTCCTTCTTTTTAAACATTCATTCTTAGCCAGGCATGGGTAGTGCACTTCTGTAATCTCAGCGCTAGGCAAGCTGAGGCAGGAGGATCCCTGAAAGTGCAAGACCAGCCTGGGCTACAAAATGAGCTCAAAGCCAGCCTGAACTGCATAGGGAGACCAAAAAACAAACAAACAAACAAACAAACAAAAGACAAAGATCAAAACAAAACTCATTCTTAGGAAATAATCTAATCTGAATCTAGATCAGTGTTACTTGTAAGGATATATTCATTTTAAATGTGGACTGAAAAAATTGCTTTTTTTCCTGAGATAGGAAACAACTAAAATTCATATGGAATCACAGAAGATCCCATATCCATTAGAGTTTTTTGAGCTAAATCAATTAATCTGGAAGTATCACAGTATCTGACTTTTAAGACATACACCAAAGAAATAGTAGCAGAAACAGCATGGTACTGGCATTAAAAACTGACAAAAAATACAATGGAACACAATAGGGAAGCCAGAAATCACACATCTACAGCAGCTGCTTTTTGACAGAGGTACCAAAAACATGTTGGTGCTTCGCTTCAACAAATGGCTTTAGGAAATCTAGACAGCCATATGCAGAAGAGTGAACGTTGACCCCTCTTACCATATTAAAAGCAAAATTCAGCCCAAAATGGATCAAAGTTCTAAATCTAAGACCTGAAACTACTAGAAAAAAAGCAGAAGGGAAACATTTATAAAACTTTGTTACAGTTAATAACTTTTTTGGGTAAGAGAATAAGACACCAGAATCACAAGTTATCAAGGTAAAAGAGACAAATGGGATAGCACACTAAAAAGCCTCTGCATGGTAAAGGAAACAGCAGAGTGAAGAGACAACTTACAGAGAGGGAGAAAATATTTGCAAACTATTCAGGAGTTACTATGCAGAATATATAAAGAATTCAGAAAACTCAACAGTGAAAAATTGCACCTAAGTAATCTAACTTAAAAATGAGCAAGTGATATAAATAGGCATTTTTCAAAAGATACAGAAATGGCCAACTATTAAAAATGCTCGACATCACATAGACATAAGGGAAATGCGAATAAAAGCACAATAATTGTAGCAATCCAGTTACAATGGCTATTACCAAAGACAAAAGACACCAAATGTTGGCAAGAATGTGAAGAAAGAGACTCTGATACAACCTTGGTGGGAGTGTAGATTGGTGCAGCTATTACAAAAAACTATATGGAGATTCCTTAAAACTAAAAATAGATTTGCCATATGATCTAGATGTTTCCGTGTCTGGGTCTGTATCCCGAAGTAATGAAATCAGCATACTAAACAGACACCTGCACTTGGGCATATATTGCAGCACCAGTCATAACAGCCAAAATATGTAATCAGCTGAGGTGTTTACCAGCAGAGAATGGCTTAAGAAAATAGGGCATATGTGTGCAATGAAACGTGAGTTAGCCATAAAAAGAGTGACGTCCTGTCATTCATGACAACACGTATGAAGTCAGAGGACATTATGTTACGTGAAATAAGCCAGCACAGAAAGACAGACTGGATGTTCTCACTGAGATGTAAGAAACTAGAAAGTAGGACAGTGGTCATTAGAGGCTAGAAAGGGTCAAGAGGAAGGGTGAGCATGTACCAGAATACAGTCGAATAGAAATATTTCGTAGCATAGTTTACAAGTTATTACAAATATTATAAAGAAAGGTAAGAAAGGAGTTCAGTGCCCCAACAAAGAAATGATACATGTTTAAGGAGAGGAAAATGCTACTTATCCTCATTGGGTCCTCACACATTGTATCCATGTATGAATTATCACACTGTATTCCATAAGTAGGTATAGTTATGTGTCAGTTCAAAATAACAAAAAATACAGAATCAGAATGGAAACAGGATTGAACTTGTATTGACTGAGAGCTTGGCCCCTGGATTTTTTTCTTTTCTTTTTGCCTCTTAAAACCTGCCTTCTGCTTTTAGCTTATGACCTCAGTGTGCTGTAATGATCATGATCTTAGTCATTCTCTTGGGCAACGTGCTGTTCTCTCTGAGAGGAACAGAGGTTTAGGCGGTGCTGTTCTGAGAAAGTACACTGAAAGCAAGAGGAAGTGCTCAGTGAGCGCCCGCCTTGGCTGTGGCCAGTCTGAGAGCCGCTGGCCTTGCCTGACATGAAGGTGGGCGGCTTTCAACTGGAGGAAGGAGGATAACCTGCACTTAACTACCAGGTGCTTGAGCTTGGCTTCAGGAACTTGGCGGTGGCAGTGAGGGCCACTGACGCTTCCTGCTGCCTGCCGTGGGCGGATGGGCTGGGCGTGGCCAGCCTTTCCTCTGTCACTCAGGAAGCTGCTCTGAGCTGTCCGTGTGGCTGGACAGCCCCACCCAGCCAGAATTCCCATAAACTTTGCTCTGAGTGAGCTGCACTTTTCCCTCGAAGGGCAGACAGACCAGACCTGTCTGTATCCTGTTGGAGAGAAAGATGGTCCTTAAAACCGAGGAGGAGGACGGTGAGTGCCAGCCCAGCCCTGGACTGAGGCACATGGAGTGGAGGTCCGAAGGTCCCGGGGGGGCCGGCTCTATGGAGCCCTGCTGGGAGGAGTTGAAGGACCAGCCTTGACTTGGTTTTTACTTTTTTTTTGTACCAGGGATCCAACTCATAACCTTGTGCTTGCCAGGCAGGCACTTATGCCATTGAGCTAAATCCGTGGCCCTTGGTTTTTTATTTTATTCTTTTCAGGAGGAAGACTGCAGAGTGCCAAGCAGCGTTAGCACGCTGAGGCAGAGGGGTGTGTGTGTGTGTGTGTGTGTGAGAGAGAGAGAGAGAGAGAGAGAGAGAGCGAGCGCGCACACCTCGCACAGTGCGTTTTGAAACTGTTTAAGCTCCCCCCTTTCGTATTAGCTCCATGGCGGTGTTTCGTGGTGGCACTCAGCCTCCTATGTGGTGGCTCTTTCTTCTCTCTGAATAGCAGTGGGTCAGAAGGTTTGGGAAATGCATACCTCCAAAGGGACCCGGAGCTAAAAAGTAACAAGGTTAGAGGCTGGATGGAAAGTGCCAGGGAGGTTTAGGGTAGGTGGTAGTGAGCAGTTTTTCTTAAATGTAGCTAAGGGGAAATTTGGTCTTCCTCTTTGGGTGTTGGGTAAAGGCTTCGGCCTCTGAGCCTTGGAGCTCCGCCACGCCCACACTGTCATCAGGGAAGCTGAGTGAGGAGGTGCCGGCTCTGGCTGCTGAGTCCCAAAGACTGCAGAAGATGCGCTTAGAGTGCTGGAGTCAGAAGAGCTGAGTGGACATGCGAATTTCCCAGTGACAGTTGGACAAGGTCAAGCAGAGTAGCCCGAAATGAATGATAGGAGTAAGTTTGAAATAAAGATTAGGCTACACTTCAGAGTAGGTTCTGTGGGACTCCCTTTGAGGCTTTTCTTTGTCTTATTCCCTATAAAAGACCTATTTAACCCCACAATTGAGGTGAGAGCACAGGCTCAATCCTGCTCGCTGTTAAGGGTAACACCTGACCTGCCTCGAGATGCGGCTTACTTTGGACAGTGTCCTGGGGCATTTTGGAAAGCTGCACCTTCTGTGAAAAGCGAGGGACATATGGGTAGTTATGATAATCTTTTTGCATTTGAAGAGGGGGACAGTAATGAGGTTTGATGCCAGGTCAGGGCTGAGCTGCCCAGCTGGGAAGTTTCGTATCTGAAAGGTGAGTCCCAGCTAGCGGGGGGGGGGGGGGCTCAGGTTCAGAGGGAGCAGTGTTGAAGACACTGTAGTGATTGTGCAGGGACAGTAGCTATGAGAATGCCAGGGCGGGTCCGGCAGTGGCCTGTGGTCACCACGCCAGTGTTTTGTGCTTACTTGCTGCTGGTCCTTGCAGTGAGCCTGGTCTGGGATCCACCCAGGAGAAGGGGGACAGCTGTCACCCCCTTTAAGGGGTAAATCAGAAGGGTCACACGTGCTTGTCTAGGTGCTTTAAAAGTCGGCGCCAGCTGCCTAGTGTGTGTGTGTGCTGGGCCCAGTGGTGGGGATGAATGCAGCTGGGGGGTGACTTCGTGGGCAGAAATTGTGGAGGTGGGTTTCACTGTCCATCTTGCTTTGAATAACCCTAAAGACCGGGCACTCCTCCCCTGCTGCAGCCCTCCTGTGCTTCCCCCGCACCGTCTACTTGGGACGAGGGAGGTGGCGTCGCCCTCTTAACCACTGCTAAACTGGATGCCCCACGGCATTGCTGTGAGCCAAGTAGCGTTTTACAGAGATAGTGAAGGGTAGAGTTTCCTCAGCAGGTCTCCAAGCCCACAGGAAGGGAGCAGTGAGAGCCAGTGTGGTGCCTCTCACACTGTTCCTGCCAGGTTTGCTGTCCTGGAGTTCAGGCCTAACAGAGGTCAAGTGAGGGTTTTCGAAAACACTCTTGGAGAGTCGGCTTCGTTCCTACTGTACAATCTTAGTCCTGCAATCCTCACACTGAATGTCCTTTGTCTGCCTTACCTGGTGCTACCTCCACCCATTTTACACCAGAATCGTGAGATTTAACCAGTACAACTAATTAGACACTGTTTTGTTGATGCCGTAAATTGGGATTTTAGTCTTAACTCTTCAATGTTCAGTCCTCCTTGATTTGCCATTCACCCTCTCTCTGAGATGGAACTTAGGCTCCTTGGTGTGGGCCTCAATGTCCCTCACAAACAGATACTTCCCAGGCCCCCCATCCTCATGTAATCCTGGCCCTGACATGTGGCACACTCACTGTCCTCACGCTCCTTACCTTGCTTGGGACTGTCCGTTCACTCTGCTTCTCCATTTGGGGATTTTTTTTTTTTTCAAACAGAGTCTTACTGTGTAGCCCAGGCTGGCCCCAAACTCGCAGCAGTCCTCCTGTCTCAGCCTTCCCAAGTGCCAGGGTCACAGACATGTGCCGCCATGCCCAGCTCTCCATTTGGCAAATTTGTTCTTCCGCTGGAGCAAAGTTCTGGCTCAGGTGCAGGCATCTGTGCAGCCTCCTGGCATGTCCTGGTATTTCACGTGCCTGCTGTGGCTGGGGTGCTGCTCCACTGAGCTCCCCTGGCTCTCCCCACTGACTGGGCAGGAACTGGAGCTATTTAAGTCCCAGCTCCAAGCACAGGCTGCTTCTATGGCAGATGCTCAGCAAAGGCTAGCTGTGGTTGAATCTGTAGATTTCAGCAGAAGAATGAAGAGCTGAGGTTTAGGCAGGGACTGAAAGTGAGGACAGGCCACTCTGGGAGAAGCTTACCCTCAGTGGGTCATTTACACTTAGGGAGTCTTGTACCTCATCTGTAAGCTGGAAGGAACAGTTCACTGTCGGAAAATATGCAGTTTATGGTTGTTGTCAAGTTTTTAAAAAATGGACATGGAAAAACATTTAAAGCTGTAAGAAACCATGAGGATTTGGAATAGTGATCGTGCATAGGAAAATAGGCCAACTAGAACTAAATAGAATGCCTCTCCAGTAAGGCACTGTGCTGTTTTCAGGTTGCAGCTGAAATAACTCCCCTTGAGCTAGCCTGTGTTTCAGGTGATTGTGCAGCCTGGTTTTATGTTAAAGTCGTAGCAGAAAGACCTGAGGTGCTGTAACTCTAAATGAATACTCTGTAGGTAGTTTTACTCACTTCCTTATATAGATTTTATATTTTACAAAGTAAAAAATGGTTACATCTTTATTTTTAAGCAGGAATGTGTTTGGCTTTGTAGAATACATTCCAGAGTCAGAAACCTGTCACCATCTGCTGTGACAGTTTTGGAGTGGTATTGCTCTAACTTGATACTATAGACTTGCTTGTTGAGCACACTGGGAACAAATGTGCAGTGTCATACAGAGGTTTGGAACTGGCTTTTCTTCTTGGTGAAGAAGAACAGAAATAAGGGCTTGGCTTCTGTGCCTCTGAAAAGTTTACTTTTACCCATTGTCTGAGAGTTTCTACAACCTCCCAAGTTTTCCCCTTTGTAGGGGAATGTGATGTGTGAGGCCAGCTACATGTGGTCAAGACCTGTGATTCAGGTACAGAGTTTGTGGGAGGCAGCAGGTGGGATTTTCTAAGAATCCAGTATGGGTGGAAAGGAAAGGTAGGTGTTTTAGGTGTTGGCAGGCTGAGGCGTGGGGTTGTGAGGCCTTGCTGGCCTGCACAACAGTCACCTGACGAAAGGACAAAGCTGGGATCTGCAGGTCCAGGTGGAGTGGGGGCAGTCAGAGCAGGAGGCGCTCCCTCCACTTTTCAGCCAGCTCTCCCTGTGTCTTCAGAAGGCCACAGAACATGTGTGTGGTGGGGGCTGACAAAACCCCATGCAGTGTGCTACTGGCTGTGCCACAGAGGGAGGGCCAGCCCTTCGGAGGTATTCAGGAGTGTCTGTGCCTCATTTTCCCTGTACCTTGATAAGCCTCCAAAAGCCGGTTCACTGAATGTGCAGTGTTGTGGCATCTGCTCTTCTCTCGTTAGTGCAGCCTCTTACTTCTTTTTTAGGAAGAGACTGTGACTTCTGTCATCATCTGCTCACCTTCTGAGGACCTTCAGCTTTGCGGTGGCTTCATTGTGTAGCCTGAGTGTGAAGTGATTAGCTGGGACACAGTCACTAACAGCAGTGTGTGTGGTCATAGATACCGAGTTAGAGTACCTTTGGAGTCATCTAGCCCACCCCAGCCGGCTCTAAAGAGGGTCACAGAGCCTGCATCAGCAGGAATGTGTTAAACTGCCGCCATTGGGATCCTGATCGTCCCATGTCCTCATGCATGTGATGGTTACCTGTGATCATGGGCTTGACTGGACTAAGAGACACCTTGCAGATTAATGAAGCACACTTTGGGGTATGTCTGGGTGGGCTATGGGGGAGCGACCTGGTAACTGTATCTGGTCCCTGGCACTTTCCTCTGTGGTTCTCTCCTACTCTGCTTTCCAGCCACTGTGAAACGAGCAGCTTTGTTCCCCACACCCTTTGGCTGTGTTTTTACCAGCATACCATGAACCAAACCCCTGAAACTGAGAGCCAGATTAAACCTCTTCCCTTTGAAGTTGTAGCTGTCAACTATTTTGTTGCAGTGACTAGAAAGCTGACCAATGTAAGCTACCAATTAGGTTTTCATTTATCTCCTGCCTACACAAGTGTTTGATTCTGTAGACTGACATGATAGACTAGGAGAGCTCCAGAAGTGCAGCACTAGTCAAGCCCTGCTGCCCTGCAAGTGGGTTGGGTGCCAGGACCTGCCCAGCACATTCCTTCCTCTTCTTTGAAAGAAGAGTATAGACAGGGATACAGCTCAGCGGCACAGTGCCTGCCTGGCAAGTACAGGATCCAGATTTGGATTCATGGTATACACACACACACACACACACACACACACTCACCCCAAAAAAGAAAAAAAAGGACATAGTCTCTTGCCTATGTCTTGTTGTTCTTTACAGAGAATTCATAAAAGCTTAGCACCTGACCTCAGAAGGCTCCTGTGAGTTTATTTTCTAAGTTAATGGCTGCTCCTGAATCCTCTTTCTTCCCTGGAGCCTGAGCGCTTTTCCTTGGTGTTTTCTGAGCCTCTTTCCCTTGTGTTTTCTGCTAAGAATCAGGATTTGAGGTCAGAGAGTGTAGATGAGGGGCTCCCTGTGCACCCACGGAGGGGCAGGAGTCATCACACCAGGAGTTTCTCGGGTGTCAGAACAGAACTCAGGAAGAGCACTGCGGCATTAGTCTGGGCAGATGTGTGTGACTGGTGGCGTTTCTGTTCTTTCTTGGACTAGAAACTGTAACACTAAATGCTGTGTTCACTGTGGATTCAGGTGGAATGGAAGAAAGGGAGGGCTCAAAGATTCCCTCCTACCCATAGTCCTTGGTGTAGTGGTGTTCATGGTGTGCAGTTTCAAGTGCATCCACCAGTCACATGTCATGCACAAGCGGGAGTTCTGATCGTGTCCTGTGCCGTCCTGTGTTAGTATTAGCCTTTGTGGAGCACCTCGTTCTGTAATCACCGTACACTGTTCAAGTAATTTTCAGTGTTTACAGTTTTGGTACCACATCTACTAGGTGGATTCTTATATAAATTTAAGATTTTTAAATTTGTTTCTATTAAGAAACAAATTGTTTCTATTATCTTAAGAACCAAATTCTCAGAGTCAAGCACATTGTAAGGTATGTACATTTTATACGTGGGCAGTGCAAAAGGCAGCTCCAGTGCACCCTGGTGGCAGCGTGCAGGACTGCTGTGCACCCACCCTGGACTGCTGTGTGCGTGACCACACTTTTCGATGTCTGTCAGACTCGTGGAAAATGGGGTTTTGTTCACGCTGTCGTTTGCACTTTTAAAAATTGACGAGGGCAAGCTCCTTTCTGTGCTTGACCACTTATGCTTCTGTAGTCAGCCTTTCGCACCCTGCCCTGGGTCTCAGAGGCACAGACCTTTGCCTGCCTCCTGCTTCCTCCTTGCTGACTCTCCTGGGCCTGCCCCTGCTGTGGTTCTGCTCTCTTCTCTGTGTCCCTCCGTTCCTGGCTGAGCTGCCCCCTGTGCAGCTCAGGCCAGCCAGGAACAGCCAGGTCAGAGATGAAGCCTGCTCTTCAGCACTGAGCCCAGCTAGGAGGCCCCAGTCCTGGCCTGCTGCTGAGGATGCGGGGGAGATGGCCGGCTGCTGGGCCTGGGCTCCTTCCACCAGCTGGGGTACTGTTCAGCATTCTCACGCTTCTCCCAGTGCTTTCACTCTCCTGTGCTTCTCTCACATGCAGCCCAAGACAACTGTATCCGGTCCTGGGAGTCAGTGTTTCTCCTCTGGGGAAGGGAAGAAATAACTTCTCTTGAGACCCTGAAGCCCTTCTCAAGCAAAAGCAGACACGAGTGCGTGCTTCTTTAAAGAAGCATCTCATACTTCTACCAGAGACTCATGAAGTGTTTTTCAGTAGAAAGAACAGAGTAGAATGATACAAACTCAAGAAGGGAGACTGAGAACCTGACAGTGGCCAGATCCTCTGCGTGCATTCTGCCGCAGCACCGGAGCTGGGGCCTGGCTGCATAGGGTGGGGGCCAATGCCTCTCATGTAGAGAGATCTGTAAGCAGCATTTTGCATCCCAAATTCACAGTAGCCACAAATCGAAGGATACACCTTATGCTGCACTCTGTGCCTTCCTCATCAGAAATGACAAACAGAGTGATGGTGTACATTTGCTTGCAAACTTGTCAGAGTCACTGTCTGTTCCAGCTGACCTTGGGTCCTTGACAGAGACCAGAGAGGGTGGGAGTCAGCAGCGCCTTTGGAGAGGTAGTGTCAGAGAAGGAAACTGTGAACCTGCAAGGGCAGAAACACTTAACTCTTTGCTTCCACTTCTGAAGTTCTGACCGCACCAGGCAAATGACTGTGACTCTGTACTTTTCCTTCCTGACCGCTGGCAGCTTTCCAGTGCTTTCCTTCTTGGGCACCTCCCTGCCACTCGTGCCCTTCCGGGGGAGTGCCCCTCTTTGTATTGCATCCCCAGCTCAGCAACAGATGAGAATGAGCGTCTGTGTCAAATTCAGAGGCACCAGCCGACTCCGGCTTGCCTTCCAGACTTTCCCCATGTCGGCTGCCTGTAGCCTTTGCTGGCCCTGGCTGTCCTTTGCTTCCTAGCGTACCCTGAGGCTGAGCACCAGGTTCAGCTGTTGTATGGAGCCATCTTGGACTAACGCAGGCTGCACTCTTCTCATCCCCGGCTCAGTAGCACCCTCTGGGCATGTCCTTTGGGCACTTGGTTCTTCCTACAAAATGAATAGCGACCTGTGAGCTTTTTGAGGGCAAAATCACTAACTTTGATTCTGTGGTGTTATCTTTAAAACAAAGGGACATAACTCTGGGATTAGGTAAAGTGCTACAAGAATATTCTTTGCAGTATAAGACAGCAATGGCAAACCTTTTAGCGCTTTCAGTGATAACAAACAGCCAGCTACAGCACACATGCTGTGAGTTCACCATCACTGGTGTGACACCCAAAGGCAAGAGTTTAATTTAATGTACACATGAAACCCCCAGCGTTAGACCTGATGGGAAGTTGCATGATGCAAACAGATTCAGAGAAGAAAGGGTGACATTAACAGTGAGTGAGGAGTGTGGTGGGAATAAGCAGGGAGGCTCCGCTAGGAGGCAGGTCCCGCACACTGCGCGGAGGGGCTGAAGAGAGGCTGGATTTGGCGGCCCTGGCAGGTAAGGGAGAGTGGGGTCTGCCCTGCAGGATGAGAGGTGAATTTCTGTCCAGATGCAAGGAGGAAAGAGCTAGAAGCCCCATAGGTGTGTCCAGGTGGGACTCTCAATTCACATTTGTATTGAAAACTTGCAAACTAAAAGTGGAAGTTTCATAAATAATTTTAGGGTTTTCACAGACTCAGTATGATTCTTTTAACTGAATGCTACCATTCTGGCATAAGAATAAGATTATATTGTGACTGTTTTTAAAAAACAATTGGAGTGAAACCAAAGTATTTGGGTCTGACCTGGTGGTACTGCCATGGCGATGAGGATGTCCACCCATATTCCACCAGGGAGGTCAAGTGATAGAGCCAGGCTTGAAGAAGGGGGGTGCCCTCTGTCAGTGACTTTGTAATGGCAGGAGACTGGTAGGGAGGAGAGAGTTCCCCGCAGTTGTTTCCCTAGGCCAGTCCTACCCTCAAGGACATTTGGTGATGTCTGGAGGCATTTTTGGTAGTGAAACCTTGTGGCGGTGGTGGGTGCTATTGGCATCTAGTGGGTAGAGGCCAGGGTACAGCTAGACACCCTGCTATGCCGGGGGAGGATGCTCCCCCTCCCCCACAGAGAATGGTCTGCCCCAAGTTCTCCTTGGCAAAGGGGCTGGGAGACTGAATGTCCAGATGGAAGAACCTGACATAGTGCATTAATTTGGTTTGTGTTGCTTGTTTGGTGCTTGTTTTAAATTCCTTGTATCCCTTCCCTTATTGTCAAAGGTGGTGCTTCTTAGGCTGGTCTGCAGTCACCTTGGATCTTGTTTCACTGAGGAGCCTGGGCCTATGGAATTTATGTCTTGGGGACTGGGACCTCAAGTCTGTGTTTAACAAGTGCCCTCGGTGACTCTCATATCCTTTGAGGTCTGGGAGCCACTGCGTGTGGGTGGTGGCCTTGCTTGTTGTCACTAGCCATCTTATGTGATCATCCCCAGGATCAGTTTGTCCAACTCATCCAACTGGGGCAGCCTAAGGAGCAGCACAGTAGCCTCTGCTGCTGGCCAGCCTGAAGAATTGCAGGCAAGTTCTCCTTGGCAAAGGGGCTGGGAGACTGAGTGTTCAATACCCCTCACCCCACAGGCCGGTTGGTCGGTTGGTCGGTAGGTTGAAGAGGACTGCCTCTGAGCCTCTTCAGAATGGTGTGAGAACCTCTGGCCAGTGCCACTTGGCCTGCTGCCTGTGCAGGGTCTCAGGAAGGACAGCCTCTCTGCAGACCCGACCTCCTGTTTGCGAGGCCTCTGAAGTAAGGGTTAACATCCTCCTGGTGAGAGCAGCCATCAGGTTTTGCTTCTAGAGGGGAAAAGAAAGCCAGCGCAGCCTATGAGCGAATGGTAGTGGTGCCTCCCCTCCCCCAGGAGGCTGGGAAGGGGGTTGCAGGAGGGGCGGTGTGATTGCATTCATGGAAATGAGCCTGCGAGGAGAGGAGCCAGCGAGCGGCACCGGCACCGACTGTCAGCCTCGGCAGCGGCTCCAGCTCAGTGCCCCCATCCCCGGGCCAAGCCAGCCTTCCCCACCAGGCTCGGCTCACTCCCACCGGTCGCTGGGCTGCTCGGCTTTTGTCTCCTCTGGACGCCTCCTCCCCTGCCCTTCTCTGCTGGCACTCACATGCTGTCCCTGCTCCAGCTCTCCCCACACCCAGGGTTGGGGGAGCTCCAGGGAGCCTGGGCCTGTGGGATCGCTGCACAGAGCCACTATGGCCTCTGATGCGGAGAGCCGTGACCAGCGGAGGCTTTGATGTTGCTGCCCAGGGCTTGCCAGGACACTGGGGCCACTGGAGAGGGGACTCACCACGGGTAAGAGGCCGGGGGATGGCGTGTAGAACCAGGTCTGCAGCTCCCTCTATTATGCGTTGCTGCCAGCAGCAGGAGCTGTGTGTGGGGCTGATCTTGTGCATGTCTGTCCTCGGGTTCCCATCCTCTGCTTTCAGATAGGTAGTCAAGCATTCGGTGGGTATTGTGTCTTCTTGGACTGAGACTTAGGAATAAGCTAAGTATTATTTTCTGGGGTTGTCTGCAGTGAGGTTAGAAACAGAATGGCAGGAAACAGGGACAAATTCAGGCTGAGCCCTGCCCACCTGCTTAGGGATTTTTACCTACTCATTCTGGGCTTCGGAGCCCTTCCTGGATGTGGGCAGCCCTGGTTCCAATGATGCACACTGAAAGGAGTTGGGAGTTCACCATCCAGTTTGATCCTAGGGGTCCTATCCAGCTGCAGCATGAGGAAGGATGTTTAAGTGTACAGAAAAATTCAGGGTGGTACAAAGGGCCAGCATACAAATAGATTTTAAAAATGAGGTGAAGTGCAAGAGAGCTGAACTCTTGAAACCCCCACCAAACCTCTGTTGGGACTGAAGGGGAGTGGTGACCCAGCTGTGCAGGCTGACAGTGGCTGCAGCTGGGGGCAGAACTTCATGCAGGAGACACAGTCCCCTGCCCCCTGGAGGAGGGGCATGCGTGATAATTTGGGCCTCCAGTGGAGTGGGGAATTCCTAGACCTCCCTGAGAGCTGAGGCCCGCACTGCCTGTCTGCTTGTCTCCGGAGGGAGGCTGGTTCAAGAGAGGGCAGTCCCTCATTGACCGTGACCCAGCCCTGCCTTCAGCCCCAGCCCCTGGGTCCTCTCGAAAACAGCAGATGTGACAGGCTCACTGCCTGGGGCTGGAGAAAAGCTGCTGGGAATCCCAGCTTCCAAATTTTAGAAAAAGAAAAGGTCCCTACAATCATTAGCATTTAGCTGTTACTGAAAGCAGATGTTAACTTTGTTTTTGTAAACCACATTTTCAGGATAAAATTTTATGACTTATTTGTTACTACTTTGAAATTTGACCTCATTTCCCTCTGGTTAGTTGGTTGAATCATAACATGCAAACTCAGTCTTGAGTGCTAGGATTTGTTAGATAAAATGTGTGGATTCTCTGTAAGATAAATACCTTGATAAGACAGTTTATGTAGCTCTTTAATACACATTTCCGTAATAAGAAGGGTTGGAAGAGTGACATCCCTATTCCATGCATGAGGAAACTGGTGTGGGGGAGAGGTCGTGGTTTGACCAGAGTCACAGAGAAGTCAGTGAAACTGCAAGTTATTACTTGGATTCCTCCCTGTCTCAACTCTAGCCACTGTCCTCTGTGAACTCAGGCCTGCTTGTCAGGGCACTAGGTAGGGGACAGTCTCTAAGACTGAAAAAAAAATGAAGTCTTCCTTATAAATGCAGAATGTTAGTCAGGCATGGCGTGGTGTCGGGTGTCTGTCCTCCCAGCGCTCTGGGAGGCTGAGGTGGGGGGCTCACAAAGTTGGAGCACAGCCGGAGCAAATTAGCGAGATCCTGTCTTAGAATAAAAAAGGCTGGAGATGTAGCTCAGTGAGAAGGCCCAGGTTCAATCCCAAGTGCCACACACACGCAGAATGTGGCAGTGAAATTTAATGGACTTCTAGGCAGGAGATTGGGTAGTTTTTGACTGAAAAAAAAAATTAAACTAGAATTGTTTAAATATCTATATTGGCAGTTTACTAGAAGATACATCTGCTTCTCAGTGTTGGAAATCATTTATGCTAGCTGTGTGCTAATATAACTCTTGGTTTGGAGTGTATGCAAATTATTTAAAAAATCCATTAGGCTACAAGTCGGTGGTAAGATTCTTGAAGCGCTCCTCACAAAAGTCAAATCAAAGGGGAGTAAAGTTAGCAGAATTAGAAAGTTAAAATATACTGTTAGGTTATTGTTTACTTTTGATTGTAAAATACATATGAAACATAAAATAAAATGCTTTAATTATAAGTACATAGTTCAGTAGTTTTCAGTATATTCACATGGTTATATAGCACCTCCAGAACTGTTTCACCTTACAAACAGAGCTCTGTCCCCATTAGGCCCTACCTCCCTATCCCTGGGCAGCCCCCAGTCTACTTTCTGTCTTTGTTGATGTCCCTCATTTCCTGAGGTCTTGTGGCTGGAACTCGGGGCTTTGTGCATGCTAGGCGAGGGCTCTACCACCGAGCTGCATCCCAGCTAACTTCTGTCTTGTGAATAGGACTGCTCTGATCTTGGGCAAGTGAAGTCCAACAGCATTTGCCCATTTGCTTCTTTGGTTTTGTTGTTCTTCAAGGCAGAGTCTTGCCATGTAGATCAGGCTGGCCTAGAGCTTACCAGGTGACCCAGGCTGGCCTTGAGCTCGTGGCCGCCCTCCTGCCTTAGCCTCTTAAGTGCTGAGATCATAGACATGTGCCACTACACTTGGCCAGTATTTGCCCAGTTGTGGATGGCTGTTTCACTGAGGTAACTTCAGGGCTCATCTGTGTTGTAACATGTGTCAGAATTTCCTGTTTTTTAAAAGGAAGCCCGGATGGTATAGTGTTAAATTTTAGAAAGGAGGCTAAGGTTCTGACTCAGTAAGGAAGGAAATGTGATTGGTTCCTTACAGTTGACAGACTTTCTATAAAGGTGTGATGTGGACTCATCTGGGGTCTTACTGAGTTCCTAATTTTGATCATGCACCTTCTCTTGCCCAGTGATGCTGATTAGTATTCTGAGAACTCTGAATTTGTGACTGTCAGTGAAATTCTGAATCATTACAGTTTTGGTTTTACCTCTCTCTGTCTTCTGCTACCTTTTACTTGTTGCTCTCAGTTTTGGTTGCACCCTTATCCCTGTCTTAAAGACCTGACTCTGTGCGCACATTTGTCACACTGGCGTGGAAGTGAGTTTTATAAAAGCTGAAAGCTGCTCTTCTCTGTGAGGACAACACATTCTCACAAACCACCCCACTCTCCATTTGCAGAGGTGACCCATGAGAATTTCGTCATTGTTTTTGAGTCTGCAGCTGCTTTTATCCGGTGTCTGCCCCCCTTGGAGTCCCAAGGGGACCGCGTAGTGTGTTCCGCTTTCCTGCAGTTTCTGATTTACCAGGAGTCATTTCACGCAGCTGCCCTGTGTTGCCCTGTGATGTGAGAGCCATAGAAAAGTTAGCCAGGTCTGAAGAGCTGCTTTGGAAGCAACTCTTGGTCTTACTGTGCACCTTGAGGGACACAGCTGAGGTAGCTTGCCCAGGGTCACATAGCTGGTGAGTGCAGGGCTGGGCTCTGGACCTAAGGCAGTCTGTCGGTGCCACTGGTTGGGTGGGGGGTACCCAAGGTGTGGCCTCCTTAACAGCCCTTTTAAAATGCCCCATGCAGCTGTAGGTATTCCTGAGGCTATGGTTCCTCCAGGAAGGGATGGTCTGCTGTAGAGCTGTGAGTCAGCGGCACAGTGAGCAGCAGTGGCCTGGGAGGAAGACCCTGGAGAAGAGTGCAAGCTGGATCTGCATGTGAGGCTTTAATAGGCACTTACTTGGGCCCATGGTGGCTGTTTTCTTTAGCCCACACCTGGCCCTTGCAGCGATGCCAGCAGTGGAGACCAATAGTTCCAAGGCCCAGTTGCCAAACATTGGCATGGATCCAAAGCCTGGGTTCTTTTTGTACTTTGAGATTTTTCTTCAGATTTCAGATCACTGAGATTTACCAGAAGACAGTGATTCGGGCCTCTAGAGGTGAATAGGCTGTGGCCTGCTTTTGAGGTCTCACTAGCAGGGTCCACTTGGGAGGATGGCTGGTTGGTGCCCAGTGCTGCCCCTACCTCCCACCCTTTGGAGTTCCTGCTCCTGGAAGGCCTGGGATGGTGCATCTGGGAGGCCAGAGGCGTACATGCTCTTCAGCAGGCAGTTTCCTGTGTTTCCACTCAGGACCACAGAAATGGAGTGTGTGAATAACCACTGGAGTCTGCAGAGCAGGTCCCAGTGCTGGGGAGGGCGAAGGAAACATGCGCTTTCCTTCCCCACGACTGCTGATCTTGTAAGGAGGGCTTGGGTTAAAGGTGTGTGTGTGTGTGTGTGTGTGAGAGAGAGAGAGAGAGAGAGAGACAGAGAGAGAGAGACAGAGACAGAGACAGAGAGAGAGACAGAGACAGAGAGAGAGACAGAGATTGAGTGAGATTGAGTGTCCGGGACACCCCAGGGCTGCAAGACGCTGGGCCTCCCTCCTTACCCTACCTAAGGGCTGGATTTGAAAGGAGGCCGAGCTCTCTCTGTGGCCTGAGCAGAACACTGGCGAGGGCAGTTTGATCTTTTCTGTGTTTGTCTTCTTCGCCAGCAAGACAAGCGGGCCTTTCAAGTGAACCTCACTTCTCAGTTACTTTTCTGAATGTTTCGTGCTAGTTTAAATGTGACCCCTTTTATCCTGCTGAGAGACGGGCATGAAAGGATTCTGGTTAATTATTTTGGTGGAAAAAATAAGGCAAGAGGTGTATTTTAACAGCAGGCAGAGGTCCCTACAGGTGGGATGAGTCCAGAGAGTGAGGTCCCAGTCCAGTGCGTGCCTCAGCCCCTCTGACTTCTCAGCATCCGTGGGGATTTGGGACAGCACTGTCCACTTGGGGAGCACCTGCTGTGTCCACTGCACAGAGCCCGCTGTCACAGGAGCTGCTTCTTCAGTGGGCCTCAGTGGTGCTGGGGCAACAGAGCAGGGATCACAGGGCTTGAGACCAGCACTTTTCCTGGGCTCGCTTACCTTCTCTTCTCCGACTTGGAAAGAGCACCTTGTCCCTTTAAGACAGTCCTCCTTTGTATGTCTGGCTGCACACCATTTCAGCTCTGCTTTCTGCAGACTGTTAAAATCTGCAGAGCAACATTTAAATAAATAAATAAATAAGTGAAAGCTTCCCTTGTGTGGCTTTTCTGTTCACAGTAAACACAATGGCCCCTTGTTGTTTTTTGTCACTTTAATCCCTTTCATTAAATCGGAACCCTGGAAAGGCAGGGTGAGGGGCCTGGTGCTGGAGCCGCCATCTGACTGCAGTCAGCACCTTGCAGATTAACCTTTGGGGCCATGGTTTCCCCTGGCCCTCAGGGGTCCCCCAGGCAGGGCAGGGGGCGGGCAGTGATGTACAGAGCGGCTCCTTCTCTGGTCCACTGCCATTGTCCTCGGCCTGGTGGTGGGGACAGCCTGCTGCCCTCCCCACTGTCCGTTCTTCTAGAGAAGGGGTTTGGTCCCCTCCCTGGCACAGACGTGTGGCTGCAGCACGTGGCAGGCTGGCAGGGAGCAGTTGTTTGTCACTTTGCCATCTGGCCTGTCCTAGCCCAGCCGCTCTTACTCTGCACAGATAAGCTCCTTCTAGACCAGTGCAGAGTAGACGTGGTCGCCACCGTGTGCCTCTCCCACCTGCTCCTCCCACATCTGGGTGGCAGCCAAAGTCCTAGGCACCAGCCCCTCTGCCATACCCCAGCAACAGCGCTAACCCTTGGTTCTGTCAAATGAAACCTTGCCTCTTGTTATTGGGATTTCTTTTTCTCATGGGTGGCTTGAGATTGAAGGCTTGAATTAAATATTTGAGTTGGGCACAGTGGCTGACACATCTTTCCAGCACTCAGGAGGCCGAGGCAGGAGGATTGTCGTGAGTTGAGGCCAGCCTGGGCTGCACAGTAAGTTCAAGGCTGGTCTGAACTATGTCACAAGATCCTCAAAAAAACCCCCCAAAATTGATGTTGCGTTGATTTATTAAATCAGAAGAGAAGCAGCATTATAACTTAATGTTACTTAAGATGAAGTAATCATGTGATTCATGCCAGAAGCCTGGATCAAAATAACCAAGAACAAATACCTTGCTTATTCTAGTTGCAAATTGACTAGAAGCCTTTTCTGTCTGATACAAGGACCCAGAAGCCTGTCTTTTCTAGTGGCTATAGATTAACATCTGTGTCTTTCACTTTGAAACTAGTTAGTGCACGTGTGTCTAGGGACTTGTGTGTCCTCTTTCTCCATTCCCAAACCTGCTCCTGGAACAGGTGCTCTCAAGGAACTCTTTCTGGTTTTAGGTCTGGTAGGTTCTGCTGAGTTCTTATGTCACTGATAATTTTGTCAGAACTAAAGATTATCTCCTGACTTCTTCGTACTATGGACAAGGATACAACTTGCATCATTTCGCTGCTTCGTTTTTGACAGTTTATCCCATTTTGGTCCATCTGTTTTCACCTCTGGAGTTTCAGTGAGTTCCAGCCTGGATTCTTGCTCCAGGGTCTGTGCCACCTTCCTACCTCGTGCGGGACTCATCCTGCTTGTCCCAGGATGCCTTCCTCCCCTGTAATGTCTGTCAGCTCTTCCTTCATGCTGATGCCACAGTTGATAAAAGTTAACTTTAAAAAATACTTAATTATTTATTTGATACAGTTTTGCTGTGCAGTTCAGGCTGGCCTTGAGCTCACCATGTAGTCCAGACTAGCTTCCAACTGGTGGCAGTCCTCCTGCCTCAGCCTCCCAAATGCCGGGAAAAACTAACTTTGGGTCACTCTTTTGCCCTTTGCCTACAGGTTGGCTCTGAAAGTTAGCAGCCCTCAAGTAGCCCCCTCACAGGAATGTACCTCTACCCAAGAGCCAGGTCGGCCCTGCCCTCAGACGGGAGCAGTTCCCCTTGCCTCCCCATAGGGTGCTTGCTTCATTCCTTCCATGATTCCTTTTAGCTCTGTTTTTCCTCTTTCCAAGCACTTTTTTGTTTAGTTAAGAGGAGACCAGATGATGCCTCTTCAGCTCACAGATGTTTCACGGCTGCTTTTGCATTTACTGTTTGTCTCCAGTCTGCCTTGTTCTTTGGGATGACCTTCTGTGCCAGCCTGTTGGCTCCGTCCCAGCTGGGTTCCTGGGCACCCTCAGGTTTCCACGTGGGAAGGGGCATGCTCAGGAGGTTGGCTTTCTGCTCCTCAGGTGCCGGCAATGATTCTGATTTGCCCTTCGACTCCACTGACAGCTCCAGGGTCGAATGATTTTTGAGTTCTGAAGGCCACCTCTGCTGTCCTGGTTGTCACTGTCATCTGCCTTGTGGGTGGTCTAACAAACCATCTCTCCACTCCTGGTGGAGATTTTAGGGTCTTTACTCCTGGAACTTCCGGATATTTATTTTGAATAATTATTTCTTTTCTTTTCTTTTCTTTCTTTCTTTCTTTCTTTTTTTTTTTTTTTTAAGAATTTTTACTATACCAAATGGGTGGATTTGTTGCTTATGCTTTCAGGTCTTCTCTTTTACACTCTTTACAAGAGTATCTTAGCTTCTTCCCTCCTTGACTTTTATGATTTTTGGACTGTGCTTGGGACAAAATATTAAATGTGCAAGAGTGTATCTTTTTCTGTAATTGTCCCTTTGATGTGGTTTACTGTTTGAAAGTTTTATTTCCAAACAGTCTGTTTGCTCCAGGGTGGTTTTTCTTTCCCAGCCTTACCTTCCTCCTTTGAGTTGCAGGTAGATGGAGTGAACTCATGCACTGCCTGACGTGGGTTGTGACCAGCAGGCTGGTCCTGAGCTGCCATTGGTTGGGATGATCTCCCAGGTCTCCAGTTTCAGTGAAGTCCTGCCTTTGAAGTGGCCTGGGTTGGGCGCTGGCGGTCTGCTGGAAGCTTCACAGTGCAGTACCCTCCAGCCTCTAAAGTAGAGGAGTGCTTGCAAACCATGGGACTCAGTGCTCCCGTGGCTATGAAATTTATTTAGGGTCTTAAGGGAACTAAAGTAATATAACAGAAAACATCAATGCGTTTCGTGTGTTGTGAGGTGATTTTTGTAAATGGAGAGACTGTACTGTGATGTAATGTGCAGTTCTTATTGTGCATTTGGAGAGGTTTAAAGGATGCTTCCTTGGATGGGAAGGGAGGTCTGTGAAGAGGGAGCCAGCTGTGGTGCTGGAGCTGGCTGCGTAGCTCTTGATCCTGCCCTCACCTGTCGTCTGAAGTAACCTTTATGAAACATATGAGGATGTGGCTGCTCCCATGTGGCCTCAGTACCATAGGCAGTGTGCGTGCCAGCTTGTCACTTGAACAGACGGCTGCCTGTGGGATATGGTGCAACTCACAAATACAGCTTTGTTTCCTAGTTGCCCCTGTGGGGACAATTAAAATATAGTAGCTAACTAATGAGGTTTCTACCTGTCAGTGTCTCATCAGTGTGAACTGTTACTGAAGGCGTGTGTCACTTGTTTTGTATAGATAATGCATCTCAAGGTGGGTGGTCACTTTTCAGGTGTGCAGTGGCCTCCACCCTGTGTTGTACAGCTCTGGGTCATCCAGGTGCCTGCTGAAGTACAGGAAAATGGGCTATACTTCCCCCAGGGATGTGAGTGCCCTGCTCCTTGCCACCAAGGAGGCTCTGAGGCACTTTATTATCCCCCAATTGTCTGAGAATTCAGTTATCTTTGATCACCCACAACCCAAAAATATTAAATAAAATTCCAGAAATAAGCAGTCACAGACTTTAAATTTTAGGTTGCATGCTGCTCTGAGTAGTGATGAGATCTTGCGTCACACTGCTCCATCGTTCTATTCATGAAATACTGTGAAACTGTGAGGAAGGGAAAGAATCCCATGCAGGCATAGCCGCACCTCAGACTGTAAGGGATCTGGGCACAGTGCTAGGTCGTGGGTACTTCAGATGGGGAAGGCATCAGTACACGCATGTGTTCCAGGAAAGACACGGCAGACACAGGCTCCAGCGCTGTCATGGTTTCAGGCATCACGGGGGGACTTGAAGTGTGAAACGGCTGCGTCTGGACTGCCTGCTTTGTCTTAAAGCACCCTGGAAAGGGAGTGATAGCATGGCCCCCTTGCATGCAGACAACGAAATGTGGCCCAGGTTGGTTAAGTGACTTCTCTGAAGGGCCTGATGTAGTCTGTGGTAGACTGGAATAAGGTTTGCACCTCGTTTGCCTAATTCTGGTGCTTGTTTTTCCATATGGCCACTTGGTTCCCAGCACACCCAGGAGCTGGTTTTGGAGGGCCTCCTGGCTCCCCCTTTCAAAGGAATGTGAAGACTTATTTGTGTGTGTTTCATGGTAGGAACCATGATCTGGGAATTTAAAACATCATTCACACCATGTAGCAAGGTGTGAAGCAGAAAAAGAGACGTCCCATCTAGAGTTAGGGACTGTTCTATTGTATATGCGGTTTCCTAGCCCCCATCCTGCCCGGATGGCACGGGGCCATTCATGTGCTTTGCAGCTGCCTCCAAACCCATTTCTCCATGCTGCAGTTCAACACAGGGTCATAACATTCCAGTGTTTTGTTGTTTGTTTTGTTTCATGGTACTGGGGGTTGAGCCTGGAGCTTTTGCAGTGACCTACATCCCCAGTCTTTTTTATCTTTTGTTTCGAGACAGGGTCTTGCTAAGCTACTAAGCTGTTTAGGTGGGACCCAAACTTGCGATCGTCCTGCCTTAGCTGCCCATAGTTCCAGGGTTACCAGCGTGTGCCACCTCACCAGCGCTGCCTTCATCTTTAGCCACGAGGCAGCTAAGATTGAATCAGCAGCAGCCTGAAGTCTCCCAGCCGTGCACCAGCCTGTCCTCTGTGGCCAGCCTGACTTAACCACAGCCATCTTCTTCTTGTTTTCTTTCCCAGCATTCCCTTCTCAGAACTCTACTGTGTAACTGGGGGCCCTTATCGTCCTGAGCAAACCTGCTGGGAACTGGGGCCAGCTGATTCCTAGCAGCAGGTCATTTCTCAGGCAGGCTCCTGTCTTCCTTCCTGAGATCTATGTCCCTATGCACTCCTGGATTTGTCTTTATTTTTGGTGAGAAGATGAAGGCATTTAGTAGCATTTGCCTTCTCTTTGTAGTTCCTAGTGACCTCACTGCAGAAGAGCGTCAAGAGCTGGAGAACATCCGGCGGAGGAAGCAGGAGCTGCTGGCCGACATTCAGGTAGGAGGACGTGGGGAGGCTGGCTGAGTAGAAGCAGCTATGACACACTGTGTGTCTGACACTAGTGTCTTCCAGCGGCGTCTTGGACCTGCACTCACCTTCACTAGTCTATAGGCAGGAAAGCAGGATCTCAGAGAGGTTAAGTCATTTGTGAGGTTTGTGCTATTGTAGGTTGTCAGAGCGTGAGGGGCCCTGAGCAAAGTCCTCTCTGCTATTTCCAGGCTCCCTAGTCCCCTGTGCAGGTGCTGCCTCTGCCACTTTGCTGCAAGGTAATTGGAAAGAGGCGTTTTGGTTCTGTGGGCTTCAGTTTTTTCTGTGCAGGATAAGAATGAGAACACCCTCACAGGTTGATATGTGGATTGAATACGCTGATATTTATGAAGACTTACTGTTTCTGGTTCCTAGAGATACTCAGTCAATCACAGTAATTTTATTGTTTCTCCAAGTTATGTTTCATACTGCCAAGCTTTATAGGAAATAAGACACAGAAGCCACACGTTAAATTTATTTATTTTTATTTTATTTTAAAGAGAATAAAACAAAAGAGGGCAGAACAGAGCAGATCAGAACAGGACAACATAGGCAACACAGTACTTTACATTAAAACAACCAGACATTAACAGTAGCTATCACGATATCTCTTTCTCTGCTATAGTTGAGCATAGTTTCAAATACAATAATATCAAACATAACAAAATAGTATAAAACCATTCAAAGAGTGAAAGATTTATAGGGCATTCTGAACTGAATAACGGCGAATGATCAGTGCGTACTATAATATCTCATTTTCGATAAAAAATTTTGTTTATACTATCACACATATTCAAATCCCAGTAAGACACAATGTGATAGATAGAACCAATGGTAGTAGAAGAATAGAAGCATGGTAGGACTTCTAAGAAGGATGATATTAAATCAGCAATAGCTGTCATAATGTTTTGTTTTCTTCAAAACAGCTGTTCATACCATCATGCATGATATAGTCAAACAAAACAGAATAAAACCATTCCAACTGATGAATGAAAACATTGAA
>PVJX010003491.1:0-45111 GCA_004027295.1 Dolichotis patagonum | reverse complement strand
GAAATCTTACATACTCTTATCAACTCTCATACTAGGGAGACTATACGGTATTTACACATGTGAGTCTGGTTTATTTCACTTATGAGTATGACCTCAAGTCGTGTCCATTTATTTATAAATATCTCAATGTGGTCATTCTTTATAGCTGAGTAGTACTCCATTGTATAAAAATGCCATAACTTTTTTATCCATTCCTCAGTTGATGGGCACTTAGGTTGTTTCCAAGATCTGGCTATTACAAATTGTGCTGCTATAAACATGGGTGCACGCCACACATTAAATTATTTTAGCCCTGAGACAGTAAATGTTATTCTTCTAGAATTCTTTGTAAAACTCCAGGAGTGGGGAGGGGCCTGCAGTACTGAGCTGCTCAGTGTGAGGGGAAAGACAGACTGACTGGAGTGCTGGTTTCAGAGTAGTCTGACAGTTTGCCTGGTCCTTTGGTTCCTTGCTCACTGGTTAATGCTAGAAAGTGGCACAAGTCTCACTCAGGCCCCTTCACTGTGACAGTCCCTCATTCCAGGGCTGGCTGAAGGACAAAGGGAGGTGGCAGCTGACCGTGGATTGGGTCAGACGTTCCCTTTACCACTCGAGCCTCCATGGGGAGGGGAGTGTCCCTCCTGGCCTCTGTCCCTCTTGTGTTTGGTGAGCCACAGCTGTGTTAGGAAAGACAGGGTTGAGGCAGCCATTCCTCAGCGAAGGTGCAGTTGTACACAGTGTGTGCCTACGCAGACTCCTTTCCTAGGCCAGGCACCCTGAGGCTGGGAGCTGCCTTTCCCCACAGGATCCCTCTTAGTGCTTACTCTGTCCTAGGAATGCAGTCGGTATCTGTTGAATGCATGAATTTTCTCAGCCTTTGGATTTCTTTTGGTTGCCTAGTTTTGTTTCATTGTGCTTTGCTTTATGTTGTCTCTGCTGGAGGGAGTTATGTGGGGCTTTGGAAGTGTCCCGTTGGCCTGTGTCTCCCCTCTGGGTAACTTTGAACCATCTCCTTGCAGAGGCTGAAGGACGAGATAGCAGAGGTCGCTAATGAAATTGAAAGCCTTGGATCCACAGAGGAAAGGTGAGTCTGCCCTGCTGCTGGGGCCTTGTGGTGTGAGGCTCCTCGGGGCACCCAGCCATTCCTCACACAGACGTGGCCCCGTGGCCCCGTGAGGGAAGTGGGCTCTCCTTTGTGAGGCTGAGGCGTGTAGGTGCTTTTCACACTTGCAGATTGGAGCTAGAAAATTTCAGAGGTCCCAGAAAGCCTTAAAGTGCTCTGCAGTTTCTGTGTGAAATACTATTTGTTGTCTGCTGTATTTGTAGTACAAAGTTTCTGTTTTTTCTTTAGGTAAAGGAAAAGCTTAATGTACACTGCTAAGTAGATTTCAGAAGGCTGGCGTGCCCAGTTATGTCTGGGTACATTTTTTAGCTTATTCGCACATCCCATCCCTCCTACTAAAGGGAAGATAGTGTAGAAATTAAATTATAGTGTAAGATGACGAGAACTCTGTGTAAAGTGTGTTCGGTGACATAAAACACTAGTGACTTGGAGAGTTTAGTTTTGAATGGGGTTCCCAGACCATTTGCTAAGCGCCTAATGTAAGTGGGCTGTTTGCAGTGCGCTCCATGTCTGTGTTTTTCTAAGCCCAAGGCTTCCTGTCTAGCTTTTTGATTTGTTTTTCCAAGCTCCAGTGGGTAGTGCCAGAGGGACAAATGAGGCTGTGCGTTCCAGGTCACTGTTTCTAGGCTCTGAACTGTCGTCTTGGATTTTAGGGTTGCAGCTTTCCTACTTTCATTAAAAAACCATAGTGTACAAGAAATGGATAAATTAGAGTTCCTCCAAGTTTAAAACTTCTGTCTGTCTGTCTGTCTTTCTTTCTTTCTTTCTTTCTTTCTTTCTTTCTTTCAGTACTGGGGATTGAACTCACGACTGCGCACTTGCAAGGCAGGTGCTAATGTCACTGAGCTGAATTCTGTCTTTATAAAGGATAACTGTTGAAAAGGAAATGAATAGGCAAACACAGGGTAGGAGATAATCCTATATACGTAATATATACGTATTTTCGGATATAATACGTATATCGATATAATACATATATCTGAAAAAGGGCCTGTATCCAGAACACACGTAAGAAATACATGTAATTCAGTATTTAAAAAGACTGCCCATTTGAGACCAGCCTGGGCTACAGAGTCAGTTCACAGCCATCCAAAACTGCATAGCAAGACCCTGTCTCAAGAAGACCAAAAACAAAACAAAACAAAACAAAACAAAACAAAAGACTGCCCACATAGAAGGTGGACAAAACCGTAAACGGGCACTTTGCACAGAAAGCCATGTGTACAGTAGACATAGGAAAAGTGGTCATCATTGTGAGGTGTAAGGGGTGTGACATAAAACTCCTGAACATGTGACTTTACACCCACGAGGCTGGCTGAAATTAAAAAAATTGCTGGTACCTGGTGCTGGCGAGCGCTAACCAGAGTAAGAGAGTGTAACCACTTGGGAAAACAGCGTATCAGTTTGTGTGATGTGAAGCATAAATGCTGGCCAGTTCCTACCAGTTCAACTCCCACGCATTTATCCAGAGAAATGAATACATGTTTCCAGGAAGACTCAGCGTTCTCATTTTGAAATAACCCAAAACTAGAAAAAGCCTACCTGCCAAGGGACAGCAGAGACAGCAGACTGGGACCTGGGAATGGAGAGCAGGGAACTGCTCACCTGCAGCAGCGTGGATGGATCTCGTGAGCATCACGTTGGGTTGGAGACGCTCTCGGGAAGCCACATGTGCAGTTCGTGGGGGTACTGAGACAGAAGAAACCAAGCCGTGGGGGGAGATCATAGCAGTGGCCGCCTCCAGAAGGGGGCTAGAGGGACCTCGAGGGAAGATAGGGGCAGGTTTGCACTGGAGCGGTAGTCACGACGGCATTTGTCAAAACTGTGGAACGCATACTTAAGATGTGTAAATTGTGTTGAATATAAATTATACCTGAGTTTTTAGAAGAAAAAATGGCCCTTTTTGGATTTTAAAGGTAATACACATCGATTGCAGAAAGTTGGTGAAATAAAAAGCGTGAAGAAAACAAATTTCCCATAATCAGTTATCCAGAGAGGCTTTGGCATATTCTTTGTATGTTTTGATGTACACAGGTGTATAGGATTTAGGGTACCCATTTGCTTGTTTAAACTAATGGAAACATCGTAGAGCACCCAGAAAATGAAGATGTCAGAAGCATTTTTGCCAGGCAGCTAGTACACTCAGCTAGCAAGTTTATCAAAACTGGGGCTCTCATCAGCTGCATCTGAAGGTGTGAGTCAGGCAGCTGTAATTTGGTTATTTGTGTTTTTAAACTTAAAATAGTTGTCTAATATTGAAAGCCCTGAATGGGAGCTATCCTGCAGATCCCTGCGTGTTCATACAGGAGGACTCGTTAGATAAAACTTACAGCCGTTCGGAGTTTGCCACAAGGCCGCTGTCTGACGGCCTGATGCCTAATGCCACTATTTTATAAAAATGACTCTAAATACTATTCAATCAAATGGAAATGATGTGCTTACACTGCAAGATTTAAAGCTTTGTAAAGTTCAGAGGCTTCAGTTAGTTAAGGCACCACAGTAGCAGTACCATCACTGTTGTTTTGGGAGCCTTGTCAAGGTGACACATACATGGAAGGTGAGAAAAGCCTGTTAGAGAAGTGGCTGCCATGGGGCCTAAGTTAGAGCTGCAGGTCCCAGTGCTGGAGCTCTAGGAAACTGGTAGAGATGGTCAACCATCTCTGTGCATGTCCCAGGCAAGCACAAGAGCGAGCAGTGATTACAGCTGGCAGACAGGCAGGGTTGTCTGTGTTATGCTTTCTAGGTCCCAGGAGGGTTTCAGTTAGGGACCACACTGAGGCCCAGGACGCTGTGGATCACTGCTGATTATGGGCCCTTCTCTGTGGGGCCCATGAGGTTGCCCTGCACTGTTATAGTAAGTCATGAAGCAGACTTTCCCTTGTGGTATTTGCTTGGAAATACAGATCAAAGTAAGCTTCCTGGATTTAGGGAAAAAAAAAAAAAAAAAAGATTAGCCAACCCCTTAGATTCAGTAAGAATTGCTAGACATCTGGTATCAGCCATTTGTTCTAGCTGAAGTGAAACTTCATGTTCCCTTCATGTTCTCTGTCACCTTGTGTCTTGGTGTCCTGGCGTCCTCAGAGTTTTCCAGTACTCCTTTCTAAAACCTCAAAACAGGAACCCCTCATGGATTCAGCCAGTGAGTTTAGCCAGTGCAGACATGTTCCTTAAGGCAGTAGCATTCTGTGCTTTATTTCTGAGCAATGTTTTGTTCTCTGAAGCTATAAAATTCCTATTGCTCTTGATGGCAGGAGTTGCCATATTAGGGTACACACTAGAATTACTGGAGGAAATTTTAAAAATTCTAGGCTCTGCCCCTGGAATGCCTGAGTAACCTGTCTTAGGACCTGCTGCTAGAGTCCACACGTGGGGTCGTATAAAACACAGGACCCTTCACAGATGCCTTGAGCAGGGCTCTGGATGGTGTGTGTATGGAGACCTGAGATTCTCCAGAGACTCTGGGGGCTGTGGGTCACACTTTGAGGAGCATGGTCTGCGAATCTGCATTTTTCATTCTGATGCTGCTCATTTGGGAGGTTTCTTGAAACGTCAGATATAAATATACTGTATGGCCCAGAAATGCCTACCCTAGGTGTCTGTCCGAGCAAGATGAAAACACATGCACAAGCCAAGAAGTGTACACATGCGGATGGCAGTCTTGTGCATAATGGCTGCAAACTGCAGACAGTCTGTTTATGTCCTGGTGTGCAGGTGGAAGATGGAATAGACACGTTCTCATGTAGAGCAGTGTTACTCAGCATAAAAGGACACGTGTACTGATGCATCTCATAGCATGGGAGAAACTTGAAAATGTTACACTGGGTAAAAGGAAAAGGTTACAAAAGTTCCCTTACTGTATGATATGGTTCCTATGGAAAGTCCAGAACAGGCAGGTGTGTGGAGGCAGAAAGCAGGTTGATTGTTGCCTGGGGCCAGAGGTAATCCTGTCTCAAGGGATTAACTGAAAATGAGCGTGAGGAATTTCACTGGATTGCTGAAAATGCTCTAAAACCAGATTATGATGATGGTAGCACAATTTAGCAACTATATACTTAACATGGCATGTTACAGCGAAAGGTGAATTATAACCTGGTAACATTTTTGAAAAATTAGAAAAGAAGATGAGCCAGAGCAAAGTGAGGGTTCAGGGTTTCTTAGGCCAAATCATGTCCATGGCTTTCCTAGACCACTCTTACAAAAACCCCTGTGTGTCCGTGGCTACATGTGGGGTCTACACAGCCTCGCAGAACTTGCCCTGCCGGAGCAGTAATGGCGGTGGTGTTTGTCTTTCAGGAAAAACATGCAGAGGAACAAACAGGTAGCCATGGGCAGGAAGAAATTTAACATGGACCCTAAAAAGGTAAGCAGAAGGGAATTGGCAGAGGCCCATAGGTTTTAAGATGGGGGTTTTCTGGTGGGCAGATGGGACCCAGAGGTGTTTCTCCCAAGCTGCCTTACTGTCACTGGCACAGCCTGGTTGAGTCAGGGGCTCTGGGCATGATGCCCCTGGCCCTTGATATCCACTGGTGCTTGTTTATCAGACACTTCCTTAGTGTCCCAGGCACCTGTGCTGTTGCTGTCTGTCCCCCTCCTTCCTCATTCCAGCTGCTGCAGGCTGACGTGACTGGCTTTTTGTGGTCTTTGTCTAGGGCATCCAGTTCTTAATAGAGAACGACCTGCTGAAGAACACCTGTGAAGACATTGCCCAGTTCCTCTACAAGGGGGAGGGGCTCAACAAAACGGCCATCGGTGACTACCTGGGGGAGAGGTGAGGCCTTGACACGCAAGCCCTTGCACACCCCAAGCCCTGGGGCACATTGCTGTCCATGCTGGCACTGAGCGACAGTGTTCTGGAGGTGGGGACACCTTTTGTGTTCCCCAGTAAACACAGTGAGCTGACACCCTCCTGACTGAGTGGCTATGCCCAGACCACATGATGCCGGGACTCAGTTTGGGGACCCTACCTGAAGGGGGCGGGTCCTCACATCAGTGTCTGATTTCTGCCTTCTCCTGTCTCCTTCTGTTCCTGATAGAGATGAGTTTAACATCCAGGTTCTGCACGCCTTTGTGGAGCTGCATGAGTTCACGGACCTGAACCTCGTCCAGGCGTTGCGGTATGTGTTCCCAGCGGGCTCCCTGGGGAGAGGCGGTCCTGTGACCCTGGGTTCATCTGTGGGCTGCTCGACTGAAGTTGCATCTTGGGGGACAACTGTGACTGTCTAAGAACATGCTGAAGGGAGGCAGACTCCTGGCCTCTAAGTGAAGGGTAGTTCGGGGACTGAAGGTGCCATATTCTGCTGGGGGATGCTGTGAAGTCTCCTCCAGGCTTACGCTTCAGGGCTTAGGAAACTAGTGAATACTTACATTTTGAAATCTTTTCGGTTCTTCAATGTTAAAACCCCTTAATTTCTTGTCCTAGTAGTTGTGTATTTTATCTCATTTTTGAAGGAAAAAAATAAACTTTAATTTTTTACTGAATCTTTACTAGTGCCTTTTGAGAAGTGGTTCTGTATTTTCACTGCTGCAAGCATGAAAAACAGGATTACCTTTGGCGCTGTCGTTTAGGTACATGACGAGAAAGCAGGGGCAGACCTGCTGGCCACGGGTCTTCTGTGATGTGGAGGGATCAATGGTGACTATTTTACCTGCCACCCTGTATTGTGTGGGTATAAAATGAGCATTTTTCTCTATTCAGTTGTGTTATCCTAGAGAGAACTATAGTTTGAAGTAGAAAAGTATTAATTTCCACTTTTTGTAAGCACTTTCCCTTCAATTAAAGTACCAGTGATGCGGACTGGTGTTCCTCTCCTCAGCTGTACTGTAACAGAGCATCTCCCTGTACCCTCTGCTACTGAAAACTACCCACAGCTCCGCAGTTGACAAGAAGCTGTCTGAGCCTGGCCTGTCCTCTCCCGCAGGCAGTTCCTGTGGAGCTTCCGGCTCCCCGGGGAGGCGCAGAAGATTGACAGGATGATGGAGGCCTTCGCCCAGCGGTACTGCCAGTGCAACAGCGGGGTGTTCCAGTCCACGGGTGAGCGAGGCCACCCTCCGGCCCAGTGCAGGCAGGCTTTTCCCACTAGGTTCTTTCTGTGGCATTGGATACTTTCTAAAATAAAGGGCTGAAATTCATGCCTAGGAGTGTTTATCTCATGTTACTTATGATAGTAAAAGGTTAGAAGCAGCCCTAAGCCCAACATTCAGGTACTAAGATTATGTATAAGGGTTCTTTTGAATTATGACATACACATACATAATGATTAAAAATCGCATGTTCAGAAGCTGCACCTGGGGGCATATATACCTGTAACTGCAGATACACAGGAGGCCGAGCAGGAGGCTCAAGACCAACCTGGCCAACATAGTAAGACCGATTTTTTTAAAAATGATATTTTAGGCTGGGCATGGTGGTGCACACCTGTAATTCCAGCACTCCATAGGCTGAGGCAGGAGGATCACTGCAAGTTCGAGGCCAGCCTGAGCTACAAAATGATTTCAAGGCCAGCCTGAACTGTATCAGTGAGACTCTCCAACCACCCTAAATTGTATAGAATTTGTACTGGGATGGGAAAATGGCAAGATTAGCAAACGTGTGTGTGTGTGTGTGTGTGTGTGTGTGTGTGTGTGTGTGTGTGTGTGTGTGTGTACACAGATATTCCTTGTTTAATGACCTACTTGTTTAACAGCTTTTTGAACTTATAACCGAGGTATGCTGTTTGGATTTACAATGCATCTTTTTTTTGGTACAGTTTTGTACATCTTATTTATAGAGCTTCAGTGTCTTTTGCACAGTGCGCTTCTTTATATAGAACTGTAATTTTGCTGATTATTCTATACACTAGTATAGTTTTATGTTCTGTCATACATTGACAGTGCCACAGTCAGAGTTACGCAGATAAAAGCAAAATCATCAGCTGGAGTTTCCTTTGACCATTTCTTTATTGGGAATATTGTAATGTACAGACTGTATACATTTCTTCATTTAGCAACCAGTTCACTTAACAACCTTGTCTCAGGAACTAAACTTGGTCATTAAATGAGGAGTGTCTGGATCTATATCTGTATGTATCAATATCTGTTTGATCCAAATTATGTGTCTGTGAGGTAACATTTGTGACATAAAGGTACGTTTATATAAAGAAAGTGAAACAGCATACCTTACTACGAAGCAGAGATACCATAGGTAGTTTTTTAGCCAGTGTGTTGTGTGCCAAGCTTCTCACAGTGTACTCATTGTTTGGTTCACATACTTCCACACACGCTTCGCTTTCCAGCTAGCGCACACCCGGCAGCACGTGTCCCCATGCAGTTTGTCCCATCCTTCTGGGACCTGACTTTCTATGACGCCATCAGGCACTCCCACCTCTCTGGAGAGGGTCTCTAATCACCCACTCCCTTCCTCCCGTCTCAGACACATGCTATGTCCTCTCCTTCGCCATCATCATGCTCAACACCAGCCTGCACAACCCCAATGTCAAAGACAAGCCCACCGTGGAGCGGTTCATCGCCATGAATCGCGGCATCAACGACGGTGGCGACCTGCCTGAGGAGCTGCTCCGGGTAAGCAGGCTGAGTGGCCTCCTTCCTGTGGAGGGAGAATTCACTTGGATTTTGTGTGTGTGTGTGTGTGCCAGGAATCAAACTCTAGACTTTGGGTTTGCCAGGCAGGCACTATGCCGCTGAACTGTATCCTTGGCCCAAGAATTTGCTTGGAACAGGATTGTTTTGTAGGAAAGGAGAGAGATGTTGAGTGCCTCCTCTCTTAACTCATTTAATTACGTGAGTTTCACTAAGTTGGCAGTGAGGCCCAGCAAGAACAGGAGAGGTCATTTGTAAACCGTAAACTAAAGGCTTGAGCAGAAGTCAAACTGCTTTCTTTTCCTTCTTAATTATCCAGCATGCGTCTTTCTTACTTTGTCCCTGGGAACTTCCAGAAGGCAGAATTGGTTATTTTCTTCCTCTAGTCCTGAGCCCTGTGGGGCACGTGGTTTACTGTAGCGGCAGAGTGAGTGCACATCCCTGGAGTGAGTGGAGAAAGGGGGGAGGAAAGTTACTTCTCAAATCAGAGCCACACAATGTTATTTTTTACCTCAGAATCTGTATGAGAGCATAAAAAATGAGCCCTTTAAGATCCCAGAAGACGATGGAAATGATCTCACTCACACTTTCTTCAATCCCGATCGAGAGGGCTGGCTGCTGAAACTGGGTAAGTCACAGTCCCGGGTTGGAGCACCTACAGGAAAACACAGGAAGGAAGGTTGTGTGTGTACACACCCATGGTACGCAGAAGGGCGGGGTCACCCCCCGCAGAGACTCCGTTTCAGCAAAGGCCGGCCTCCACAAGGCAGTGATTTGCATAGCCAGTGCCTCCCAGGACAGAGACCAGCGGGGCCAGACTGCCCCCGTGAACACTGCCCCCGTGTGCCTGGGCCCTGTGTGTCTGTTCTTGAACCCATGGCCAGGTTCTTTCTGGTGGGTCTCCCAAGGACTCAGTCTGGTGCCCTTGCCTCCCGCCTTGACTCTGGGAGGGTGGCCAGCCGTGTCCATCTTCCTACTTCCCACCCCAGAATCACACCTGGCACTCCGCCCCACTCCGTACATCATCGCCTCCTTCTGCATCTGGCTCCCACAGGCAGTCTGCATGGCAAACCTAGAGCCCTTGGCTGCAGCTCAACCCACAGCACTCTTCCTCACTCTCCGGCAGTGGTTCCCCGCCCTTTCCACCCAAATCAGCCACCTGAATGATTTTGTTTATTCTGAAAAGTTGAGAATGTATTCCTCTTCCTTTGCCGAATGTGAGTTTATATTGCCTAGATTTATGTTTCTGCCTTGCCACGAAGGTGATTGACTAGCCAAACTGACCAAAAAAAAAAAAAAAGCAAGAAAGAAAATTGGTAGGGTTTTCATGCACATTCATGTCCACATAGGATCGTTGTTCTGGCACAGACACAGCTCTGGGCTCTCTGGACACAGTGTTACTCATTTTTTTGGCCACTAAACAGCACTTTCCTGTGTTTTCTCCTGCTTTTGCCTTTAATGAGCTGGAACCCTGCATGAGCAGGGGGTGTCCCTTTAGAGAACCCCCTTTCCCTCCTTGGTTATTGGCCCAGCGTTACCAGTCGTTACCCTCTTGGCCATGACTGAGACATCTGGGGAGGCTGGAGCAGACTCCTGCCACTGAAGGATGTGCATTTCCTTGGGAAAGCCCACAGGCTTGTGTTTACAGATGATGACTTAATTCATAAATTCCCCTTAAAGTACTGCTTCATTGATCAGTGCCTTATATACCTCTTAAATACCTTTAAGCCAGTAGAATCTTTGAAGGTAAGGCTCTGAAATTACTAACCTTACCAGCAACCTTCTGTTACGCATTTTCGTTGCCAAGTGGATAGAGTTAAAAATGTGCGAAATTTTAGAAGTGTATCCAAGTTTGGATTTACTTCCCCCTCCAGCAAAATTTGTTTAAATGCTAATGCTAAGTGTTAGCTTTGACAGCTCAAATACTAAAATTAGAACAGGCAAAGATTATCTTGGTTCTTATACCAGGATGACATGCAAATTCATGAGACATCCCATATTTTTAAAAAGAAAAAAATTAAACCAGGAGTGACGGTGTGCTCATGTTGTTCTTCTGCTTGGGTGGCTGAGACAGGAGGATCCTTCAAGCCCAGGAATTTAAGGCCAGCCTGGGCCACATAGGAAGAACCTAGCTAAAAAAAAAATTGTTTTTAAAAGCTAAATGTAGGACTCATTTTGGGGTCATTGCATTACTTTTTCTAAACCTTAACCAAGCCCTTCACCAAGTTCTTTAAATTATGTTTTCATGGTAGCACACTTGGAATCACTCCTGTGTGTTTATGTGCTGCAGAAAGCAGGCCTTCAGCCATCTGTACTGTGTGTATATGTTTGTTTATGCATACAGCCATTAGCATGTGTATTCCTGTGTATACACATATGTACATGTATATTCATGGGTATATGTGAGTGCATTCTTGCACACACTCTGACAGTGACAGCCATCTAAAGAAAGTCAGTAAAATTTCCCTGAAGTAATCTTTACCCTCTTTGCTCTGGAGTTTGGACAGCCCTCAGCCTTATAAAAACGTTAGTGGCGTCATTGGTGCTGGGCTCAGCAGTGCCTCCAGTGTCGCCTGCCCAGGGGGGAGGAGGCTGTAAGATGAGCCCGCCGTGTTCCGGTCCAGCCCCCTCCACAGGCAGACATGAATGTGACTGATACATTGCACTTTAAGATGAAGAAATCGGCTTTAATTTCTTTGTTTTAATTTTCTTTTCTCCCTCATTTGTATGTTTCCATGATTTTGGCTCTCCTTTTCCTTGCCCCAAACTCCAGGAGGTATGTAACCCCGCAACCTGCTCGCTCGCTCTGCCCAGGCCACTGTCATTGCTGCAGTGTTTTCTTATTTTGTTATTTTTGGTTATTTTGTTTTTTACTTGCTGGTGGTAGTGTTAACGCTGCTTCTAACGTATTGTACAGTCCCTAGGGAACTGATCAGGATCAAGGGCTTGGACAGTGTCCGTGTTCTCCCATGCCGGAGGAGAACTTAGTGGAGCAGACAGCTGGGTACCGAGATGCGCATTAACCTCACTGCATCCCACCTTGCAGGGACCCGTACTCAGAGCAGGTCTGTAAGGCAGACAGGGGACCCGCTGCATTCTCTTGGAGGGAGTCACCAGGCATGTACTGTGTACGGGATTCAAGCTGACATCCTGAATCAACCTTATGGAAGGTGGTTTCTGAAGTGAGGCGAAGAGAAAGAAGACTGAAACCTTGGCTTCCCAAAGCCAGGTGCCTCTGACACCAGGACTGATAATCAAATTAAGAAAAACTTAAGTGACAGGACCTCTGCCTTTGTATGGAGAAGGGAAATGGTATTTCCCAAGTTGAAATGATGCCAACTGAAGTTTAAAGACCTCAAACCTGGAAACTCTACCTGTGATCTTTGATTCAATGCCTGGGTGTCAGGGGAGGGCCTTATAGCCTCAGGTTTTGTGTTTATGTTTTCTTTTGTCCCTCCCCCCCCCCTTTTTCAGTGAGTCTTTTCCTTAAAGCCTGAAATTGGCCTCTTAGTTATATTGTTGGTGTCTACTCTCTGCTGACTTGGGGGAGACAGAGAACTCCTCAGGTTTGTGTTTAAGGGTGCCCTGAGCAGAGATGCACCTAAAAAGAACCACCCCAAATGCCTGCATTTACTTAGAGGTTTTGGGGACTTGCCAGGTTGTTTTCAGCTGCTTGGAAGACAGTGTTTGGTCCTCATAGCTAAGGGGGCCATGGGCAGGCATGGGGAGCAGCAAGGGGAGGGTCCTGTGAGTTCCACAGGGACTGTCCTAGGCGCACAGCTATCTGTCTGCTTGTTCCATGTCTGTTTTTCTTCCCACGTGGAAATGTTTCCCGTGGGTTCGCAGCAGTGCTTCATGTAGAGAGCTCTGTGACACAGCAAATTGTCCAGGGGAGGTGACCAAGCTTTTATAAATCAGAGAGCTTTCCCCAGCTTTGCTTTTTCTCCTTGATACTTCCTTCCATCTTGTTCTTTTTGGCATCTGGCCCACTTTTTCCATGATCTCCTGAGTTCCAGTGTCCCCTGGGTTGGCATCCTGTGAGTGCATGGGTTGTGGCCGTGGTGTGGCCAACCCTGCGAGGGCAGTGCATACAGGACTGGGAGACCCAAGCTTTCAGGCTGCAGTGGGGAATGGAGTTACTTTTTAAGGACGTATTGGCTCCAGCCCTGAACCCTTCCCTGCCTTTTTTCTCCTCCTCATTCATTCTGATTCTGCCTAGCCTTTCCTGTTGTCCACATGCATGTCCCTATCATTTATGGTTTTTTTCTTAACCTTTGGGCTGCTTATGTAAAACTTAGGAATCGTGGTGAGGAAGAGAGTCACTGCCTGACACCCACCCGGCACGGGCAGCAGGTGTACAGGCTCACACCCTCGGAGCCTGAGTCTGTCCTGTAGAACCTTCCGGCCAATGGTCCCTCTCTCAAGCCCCTTCTCTAGAGCTGAGGTGGCCAAGCAGAACTGTCAAGTGGGGCGGAAAGTCCAAGTACTGTGCTCTTCTGCAGGACTTCCTTCCTGTGCCATTGCTCGCACACTCCTGGGTTTCTCTGGGAGAGCCTGCAGGTCTTGGCATTTGGAAACAGTCCCTGTGAAACTGCCCAGCCCTTTGCTTAGCTGCTGGTGAGGAGAGTGAGAGGGCTTGGGATAGGGCCTGTGAGACACACCCCAGGAGGAGCAGAGGTGCTTTCGATAGGTGAGGTGTGAGCAGAAGGGCAAGTGCTAGGAAGAGCGGGTACAACGTGTTTGTGGAAGGCCATGCATATCTCGACACAGGAAGGAATAGGAGTGATTTTGTATGGTTCTTGTCAAGAAAGTTTCCTCTTGGCCTGAGGTAAGTGGAGGAAGAGGGGCTCCTGATCCTGATTCGAGAGAGGGTGTGGCTTCATCCAAGCTGGACAGATTTAGTGTTCAGCCCAGCTTAACTTCGTGACTCCCACATTTTGCTTATTGAAGAATGTTACAGGCCTGAGGGAAGCCGGCACCAGATGGCAGCCTGCAGTTAGTGCTCTGCTGGCCCATGACCACCTCTCCTAGCTGTTTTTGTTGTTAAGTGTCCAGCAAAGACCTTGGAATTGCAGAGCTCCTGAACTAATTTCTCCACACAAGCCACTTCTTTCCTGATGGAAAAATCCTGCTTTGATTCTCACCAAGGCTCTGGGGAGATTTTATTTTCAGGACAGAAGCTCAGAGGGCTAAGGCCAATGTAGAAATACACTGCAGCCCGGAAGCTAGGAGGAGGGATAAAGCTGCAGCAGTTTGGTTCCGTGCCCAGAAAAGCTGGATGTGATTGTGAAGAGATCCCAATGCCTCACTTCCTCTTCCTGTTCTCTAGTCATTCCCACGGTACCCTCTTGGGTGCCCAGGTGATTGTCAGGAGCAGCGTAGCCTGCACCAAGGTGCTGACCCTTCCCCCTTCCTCTTTTCTTTGCCCATCTCTGCCACACATGGCTTTGGTTGGCTTCTTTAGCCCAAGGCACATTTGCGTTACCTGTCATTATTCCCCTGGGTTTCCTCCCTACCCACGCTCATCTTGCTGTTCAATTTCATCTTGGGGTGTCACCTGGACACGCTTGCTCTGCTCGTACCATAGACTCACTCTGAAAGATGCTTCTGTCTTGGCTGTGCCTTGTCATTGATGCAAACTTTGCCATGGTCTAAATGTTCTCCCGACACCCTCCCTGTCCCCTTCTCCCCTCCCCAAGAAGAGAGCTGTGTGTGTGGTGTAGCCTGTGCTTGCCTTGGTGTCTGTTGTCCAAGTGCATCTCTTTTTGCACTGCAGGTGGCAGGGTAAAGACCTGGAAGAGACGCTGGTTCATTCTGACTGACAACTGCCTTTACTACTTTGAATACACCACGGTGAGCACCAGTGTTGATGTGGAATGGTCCAGGGCTTAATTCTAAACCATTCAGACCAAGCATGGTGAGAGGGATCCTTGGGGAGATGGCTGGATTTGTCCTTCTACCTCTTCGGGTATCAGTCAGGGCAGAGTTGAAGCCAGTAGGAGAACTCAGGTAAGTCCCAGGATATGAGCCCTAGTGAGGTTGCAGAGTGCCTAACAAGGAGCTGGGCTTATAGGCAGCACCTAGTTCCAGGTAGGCAGGGATCACAAGGTCCAGAAAAGAGAAGAACGACAGTGTTAGGAGCCACTTCAAAGCTGGGCTAGCAAAAACAGAATGGGACCCATTGCCAAAGTGTTTGTGGCCTGATGGAAAGGGACATGGAAAAGAAAAAGAAAATAATCATGATTTGGAGAATTCATATTTTTGGAGTAGCAGAAATGTCAAAGAATTTAAAAGAAGCATCAGGAGGTGTAAAATAATAGAGGAAAAGGAAACAAAGTGAAATGGGAAAAGTTAATTTGAGATTACTTGCAGTTTTAAGAAATTGAAGTTTTCTCAAACCATGGTGTGGTGATTCTTTTGGTTTTTAGTCAGCACCAAAAGACTTAACAACTACTGGTCCATGTTACCTATGCATCCCTCTTAGAACACCCTTGAGAGTAAAAATTAGAAATAAGTCTTTTCAGGGTCCCTTGTAAGTAAAGTACCCAGAAAACCCAGCAGAGTAGCAGCTGGTGCCAGACTAACACTGATGCTCTGCAGTGTCTGCCGCCTCTTGGTCACAGGAGAGTGCAGTAGCTGTGCTTGGGTCTTGACCTTAACTGAGGCAGCTGAGTTAGGGATGCTGGACTTTTTCTCCAGCCACATCTTCACTGAGCTAAAAGTCATCTTTGGCACTGAGGAAGTTAAAGATTTAGATTTCTCTTTTGTAATAAAAGTAGAGCCTAAGAGTGCTTGAGTAAAAACGTAAGAATTCCAGCCTGCCTGTGGGCTCCTGATTGTGCCTTGAGGAACAGAAGGGGGTCTTCCTGTGTTCAGTGCTCTGTGCTATTCTCTGTCTCCATGGCGGCCACGCGAACACGGCTCCTCACGTAGGGAAGGAGCCGCATGGCAGTGTCAGTCTCTCGTTCTGATGGTGCTGGTGAACAGTTTTAAAGGTATTTCCGATGAGAATGCTGTGTACGGAAGGGGCTGCAGTCATGCCACGGGAGTTCTGCAAGTGTCAGCTTCTCTGTATTTAAGATATTTTCAAATATAACAAATAATAAAGATTCTTTCTGTTGTACCCCCAAGCACCTCTGTGAGCAACCCGTGTGGTAAACCAGTCTGCCCTCCTGCCCTCATTCACACCTCATCTAGAGTCTGTTCTCTGCCCTCTGGCTCAGGCTTCTAGGCAGGGCGCTTCTGTGTGCTGGCTGGCCCTGGTGATGATCAGTGGTTTGGGTGGGGGCCTGAGTTCCTTGTAGGGCTGGGGTGGTGTCAGTGCCTCCAGGCAGTGGGGCAGGAACTGAAAGGTGTCATCAGGGTAAGGGTGGTAATTGAAATTTCCACACAGAATCACCTAACTCAGACAGCAATCAGCTAGTAACCATGGGGAAATGTAGTGACCAGACAAGGAAAAAGCTTGGCCAGGTCAGTGGGAGGATAGCAGCAGCTCCAAGGAGCAGAGAGGCCCCACAGCGGGAACTCGTGTTTGTTCCCTCTTTGACCTAGAGCAGTAAAGTCTACTACAGCTGGAACCTGGTGAACAGGAAGTACGCAGACAGGCATCGCTTTCTGTGATGGAGAGCAAGGCACAGGCCATGTGTGCAGCCGGGAAACTGCAGTGCAAGGTGACAGGACGTGAGCCAACACTACCTGCACACTCACAGCGCAGAGGAGAGCAGCGCTCGGGGAGCCCCGGACAGGCCCTCCCACCGCTTACTCTGTGCAGTACTCTGGGAAGTGCTAGAATGCAAAACACCTGGTCCTGCGCCACAGGTCAGGGAGTACTTCCAGCACGGGGCCATCAGTCATCGGCAGAGTCACGAGAATTCCTGGGATGAGGTGAAACAGGCAGAGCGGAGAGGCTCCAGGCTGCAGATGAGGAGGAGCCCAAGCCATCCGTTTTGGATGTAACTGTGCAGCCATAAAATTGCAGCTTACTAGTTTAATAACAGAGTACAACTTTAAAGAGTAGAGCACAATTGATGAAAATGCTGCCGCTGTCCCAGAAGGAAGGATTTAGCCAAATTATATCTGAAAAAGATAAATGTTTAAAAATTAGAATAAAGCTATGAAGGAGACAATTCCAATACATTTCTCATTTAACCCCTCAGTTCAGTCCCTTGATTAGATCTTAGCTGAATTGATCACTAAATGAGCAACTGTATGTAGTATGTACATTATAATATTCAGAACAAAGAAACAGTTAAAAGTCCAACTTGATGATTGCTTTTATTTGTATAACTCTGGCATACAGTACTGTAATGTACAGTCAGTAAAAGTAACAGTACTGTATAATCAAGGTGTACTGTATCCCCCCCCAAAAAAAAAAGACATTGAGGCTGTATAAACAAGCAGTATAGAATTGTACAAAAAGGGGGGGGGGTCATAATCTGAACAGTCATTAACCAGATAGGTCATTAAATGAATATCTGTACCATAATAATTGGTACCTGCAGAATGAAAGATGTGATAAGTCAGTGAGATTATTTCCTGAAAAGGAAAGAAAACCAAAAAACAACAGCCATGCATTTACAAGTCAAGAGTGCACTGTGTTTCAGGAAAAACAGCTGCCTAGTTAGGTGACTCCTTAGGGAGGCTTGGCCCGGCCTGTCAGCCTGCTGAATGTGCAGCAAGGAGCTGGAGAAACAGAGTGTCCATCAGCCATTAGTGCCTGAGAGTGGTGGGTGAGGGTCAGCCAGTCAAAGGGAAGAACAACGGAGGGGCCTTTGTCTAGCTGTGTTAGCCTTCAGTAAAACACAGCTCACCCAGCAGCACTGTCACACAGAAGAAAACGGGAAATGCACCACAGATCCTTCCTGAGAAGCACTGCCTGTCAGCACAGAGCCAGCCAGGCAGGGAGTGGGCAAAGGAGAAGCCCCAGGGAGCAGAGGAGTGGTGGCAGCATTCACCTCACCCATCCACTTAAACATTGACTGGGTGCCCTGATATCAGCCAAGCCTCTTTGAGAATGGCAGCGCAATCATTCCTTTGGGTCCTTGTTGAAAAACTCTGCAGAACATTTGGAGCTTTTGTAGACAGAGAGTGCTGTGTGTGAGTTTGGTTTTCCAACATAACCTGAAAGAGATAATCTTCTGTTTTTGATCGGTGTTATCCATGCTCCCAACAATATCAAATGGAAGTCTTCCTGCTGTCATCTCAAACATTGCATCTCAAAGCACACTCCAGGGCCTGCCTGAAACCACAACCCTGAAACCATAACCATCTCCTCTCAGAATTTCACTGGCAGTGTAATTAGGAGCACCTCAGAAGGCGCTGGTCACATTTCCTGGGGGTAAACCTTCCTTTCATATCCGATAGTCCAGTAATACATTGTCCAGTTTCAAATCTCTACAGGTTATCCCTCATGAAGATAAGTTAATGATTTCTCAGAGTAAAACCTAGCATGTTCTTCAGGAAGTTTTTTCTGTTGTATTTGAAACATTAGATCTCCTCTGCTTAACATACCCTCCGATGAACAGTCTACTTTCTGTCTGAAAGCAAGAATGCAGACCAGCGAGAAAAGTGTGACTTGGATGCCTGCTCCAAATATGTGTCTCTCAACTGGTGCAGCCACTGTGGAAATCAGTGTGGAGAGTCCTCAAAAACTAGGACTGGAGTTCCCATTTGACCCAGCTATTCCCTTCTGAGTACTTTCTCGGAAGAATTAAAAGCATTATACCATAGCAACATACACTCTTCCATGTATGTAGTGGTACAATCTTGCAAGTGGCCCAAAATGCCCATCAACTGAGGAATGGATAAAGAAGATGTGGGTTTTTTTCTTAATACAATGAAGTATTACTCTACCATAAAGAAAAACAAGTTTGAGACATTTCCAGGTAAATGGATGCACCTGGAGGCCATTCTCTTAAGTGAAATAAATTGGACACACATGTACATACTGCATATTTTTTCTGGTGTGAGAAACTCAGTATAAATAAGGAACAAAATATGTACTAGGTCTTGTGAAATAGGAAGAAAATATAACGGGAAGGAGAACAAAAGAGAGGAAAATAAAGGAAAGGAAAAAAAAAGAAAATACGCTTTTCTCTCTGTACTCAATCAGTATCCTCATCATTACTGACAAACTTTTTTTTCACAACTTTGCACAACTACGATTTTTTTTTATTGAAACAGTAGTACTTTATGTACCGTCCTCTCTCTCACCTGAAGATCTAACCTGGATGAAGCTTCTCACCACTGTCTCTGGTGGGCTCTGCCTTTTTTTCTCCACCACCTGCTCACAGCTCTCAGAACCTGAAAGATTAGATAGGATCATTTCTGGGTGTAGTCTGAATGCGTGGTGACGGTTCCACTGGCATCATGGGTTGTGGTAGAAAAGAACGCTGCCCACATTTAATTGTGATCCATCTGTGACACTTAGGAGCTAAGAGTTTGGTTGACACACATACGTCCCTGGCATATGGATCCTGTAACCGTCAGTGCAGATGGCACAGTGAGTGTGCATTCATGACAGAACCCCCTCCAAGGGTGTGCACTGCTGCAGCAGATGCGTCATCTTCTCCTGGACAGGGTATTCCAGGATGTTCTGGTACACAAGAGAATACATGAATTAGGAGCTCAGAATCTTTCATTTAGATGATATGTGACATGAATCTCCTTGTCTACCCATATCGCGGTGAAAAGCTGTTCATTGTCAAAAGAACGTTCCAAACTTCATTGCAAAGACCCTCAAAGCAGATGGAAAGTTCAAAATGTATTACCATGGTATCGTCCCATCATGAAACTCTGTCGGGTGAGGGTCTAGGTCCTGCAGGTGCTGGGAAAGAGGCATCCTAGAAAGGCTGGCTGCTCAGGAAAGCTGGCACCAGGGACCCCATGACTGCCTGCACCATCTACAAGGCCAGGCCTCTGCAAGACTCCCAGCTGAGTGATTTCCAGGAGCGGTGACTGGGTCCAGGTGGACTTGCATTGGACCTCTTGCTGTCTCTGGACATTTGATGGCCAGGTCTGGTGAGACTTGCCCTGGGCTCTTTAGCATCTTTGTGCTCCTGGTAGTTGGGCCTAAGGAGATTTCCTGGGGGGAACCCTTGGTTTTTCTAGGTGACTGGTGGCTGGCCTGAGAACTGTCCTGGCCTCCTTGTTGGCTCTGGGTACCAGCAGCTGGGCCTTGGGAAACCTTTCCTGGGTTCTTCGGTGTTTCTGCATGTCTGGTGCCCAGGTCTTTCATGTGTGTTGCTGAGCCTAATGAGACTTGCCCCAAGCTCCTTGGTGGCTCTGGGCACCTTGTGGTCATTCCTGGGAGGCCTGTTTTGGGCTGTTTGTGACAGTTGAGCAGCTCCTGCAACATGGCCTGAGGCTCCTGGATGGATTCAGCTGTCTCAGTCATTCAGAGCTGCTTGCCTGCTTGCGGTTCTGAAGCTGCAGCTTTGCAAAGTAGAGAAGCAGCTCAGGTTTGCTGTTGACGGGCTCCAGCAGGGGAGGTGGCTGTCACTAGATTGTGTTATCTGTTAATGGTTGCAGGTTCTCTTTGGCCATGTTGCCAAGGAAGTGAGGGCATGGACCAGGCATAGTGGCACATGCCTGTAATCCCAACATTTACAAAGATCACTGCAAGTTTGAGACCAGCCTGGGCTACATAGTGAGACCCTGTCTCCTAAAAAAAAAAGGAAGTCTTAGAGTTTATAAGCTGAGTTCTCCCTTTGATAAGAAGACCTTATGGCCCATCTTTTATTCTAGGTAAATCAGTGGCTATTATTATTTTTATCTAAGTATCTGTATATACTTTTATTTGTCATTTAGCTTTTTTGCTGTTGCGGTATCAGGGCTTGAACCCCACATCTGCACACTGAACTACACTCCCCAGACGTTTTTTCCAGATGCTGAGTCACTCAATTGGCCAAGTTGGGCTTTGTGATTTTCTTGCCTCAGCTGCCCAGAATGCTAGCATTAGCTTTCTGTGAAGTGAGGTGTTGGTGACACTGTAACTTTTAAAGCAGCATATGTACCTCAATACTTACGTGGCAGGCACAGTGCTGAGGGGTCTTTTCATACAAAGGGACCATTTTCTCTGTAGATGCAATGTGAGATATTTACACTTAGCTGTGTAATTTTAGGGTGCTGAATTGGTTATATCATTTTCCTTTAAATATGAAGTATTCAGACATTCCAGAAATTTCCACAATAATTTTCCATAAGAGAGAGAAATGTTGGTTTTAAATTGTAACTTTTGGGATTGTGGTGGATCGTTAGCAAGTTTTAGCTTTTAGATGCATACAAGTGATTGATTATTCTTTCTTATCGAATGGATTTCTAGATGTGGAAAAGCTGTAACCACTCAGCCTGTAGTCTTTGCCTTGCAGAGCTTATTCCATCAGTAAAACCCTGTTGGCCTTCATGCATGCTGTCGCCCGTCAGTGGCTGACCGTCCCTCGCCGCTGTATGTATTAATCCCAGGTTGCTCACATGCCTGTCTGCTGGCAGTTTGTGTGGTTCCCAGTTTTGACTCCATGGTCTTAGGCTTTCGCTTGGACCCAGTGGGAGTGGTCTCCACTGCCACGCCTGTGACCATGTGGGACATGGAGCTGATGTCCCTCTGGGTCACATCTTATTCCCGCTCCTTGACGTGGGAGGCCTCAGGGGGACGGCGTGGAGGACTCAGGCCACCCACACCTGCTGGATAGTTTGTTCACCCGCTTGCCTACCTGCTTGCCCACCTTGTGGCTGACCCTGGAGCCTTGGCTCAGCTCACCTGTCCACCGCCTGAAGTATTTCTTAAACACACGTAAATGCAGAGCAAGCACTAAAATACACTGACATGTAGAAGTAGTGCCCAAATATGCTGAACTACAGGACTGGTGCTAAAACATACTGAAAATAGAACTTCACTATGTTTAAATGTAGAACTAATACATATGCTTAAAGAACTGACACTTAAATATACTTAAGTGTAAAAGAAGTCTTAAATATCAAACAGATGCTAAAGTACACTGAAATGGAGAACTAATGCAGAGCTGTACGGAGACGTGGGGTGGATTCGTCTCAGTATAGATTTGCGACTGAATAACTGGAGCTGCTGCAGGGCAGGATTTGTGTGGCACACAGCTGGGCAGCATGGGAAGGAGATGAGCAGCAAGAGTCAGAGCAGAAAGAAAGGTGTGAAGAATATCATCTTTCAAAACTGGGTGTGGTGGTGCTTGCCTGTGATCCCAGCACTCAGGAGGCTGAGGCAGGAAGAGCCCCATGAGTATGTAGCCACTATATCATATGGAGTAGCCCATTTTCCTAAAACCTATTTTTCCTGTGTGTACATGTAAAATTACCCCCTATCAGCAGTGATAACTTTATTAGTGATAGGATTTGGAGTGTTGTAAAACACTTTCAACTTTTTTGTTTTCTGCAGGATTTTAAGTTCTTTTTAAAGTAAACAAATACTATTTTTTACAAAACAGTAGTTGCTCTTAAGTTAAATAAGCCACACAAGTTAATGTTGGTTGACTCTGTCTTGGTGGGGAGGTGGACGAGGCCTGGGAGTGAATGAGGCGCCTGTGAGCAGGCAGAGCACCCTCCTACCCTTGGCGGTCCAGTCATATTATGTTGGTGCTGGCAGCGGAACCCAGGGTCTCGTGCACGCTAAGTGTGCTCGATCACTGAGCTGACCCTCGTCATCGCAGCTGGAGGAGAGGGACCCCAGCAGAAGGAAGCCCCACAGCACTGCCAGAACCTCTCCTACAGCCTCTCAAGTGACACACTGCAGCTGGGAATGGGGAACAGGTATCCAGCACACCCTGCAGCAGGACAGTCCAAAAAGCCCTCAGAAGTCAGCAGGATGCTAGACTCACATCTCACCAGAAAAAAAAAATCCCCAAAAGAGTTAAAAGACCAAAAAAAAGAAGAAGTAATAAAGGAAAAGTTGTGTTTAAAAAAAAAAAAGCCAAGAACTGGTTGAGGAGACCCACATGTTTCAGAGAAGGTGCGAAAGCATTGAGTAGGTGAACCTTGCCCAAATAATTTTATAGACTTTCCCCAGATGAAAACTGTGTTTCCAGGTTGAAGAGCTTAGCAAATGATTACGTAAGGCCAGAGGCAGGCCCACACCAAGTCCAGGTCCTGGTGGCATGTCAGAGCACAGCAAACCTAGAGAAAGCAGCAGCAGCCAGGAAAACAGGAACACAGGGCCACCACGCTTCCCAGTGCTGGACGGCATCATCTCCACCTGGGCTGTCACCTTGCCTGGCTGTCAGTGTCGTGAGGGCGTTTCCGACCCTCTGAGGGTGTGATGGAGTGGGCCTTACCAAGGCCACGGTGCTAAGACGGGCAGCGCCTCGGCTGTAAGCAGTCGAGTCATGAAGCAGTAGGGAGAGAAGCCTCAGGCTTCAGGGAGGGGCCTTCTGCGGAGTGCCCTTTTGGAGCAGCCAGGCGGATTTGCCTAGAAATTGAAATTAGTATTATGCTCGATATGAATTGCATAGGAAAGGGTATTTGACAAGAGTGGGAGAATTATGTGCAAAAAGGTAACCTCCGCCCCAGGTGATTTTTGGTGTGGTGGGGGGAGTTTTTCAAAAGAGAAAACCTGAGAAGCCATTAGGCAGCACGGGCTAAAGAGCACAGGGCCTGTGGGAAACCTGTGTGACTCTAGAGGTTCTGGGAGGACAAGACAGGAGGAGGACATCTCCACGGATTTGTCTAAAATCCGGTGCAGATGGCAGCAGTCATGGTGTCCTGAGATTCGGAGGAAAATTGAAGATTGAAAATAGTTGCCATGGGAGGCAGGAAATGACTTAAAATATTACTTCTTGCTTTTATGAAACATGTAGAACTGGTTGATTTTGTACACGTGTTACTCTGATCAAATATGAAAACTTGCACAGTGTTAGGCCTTGGTGTGGTTGTGGAGGTGGCAGGGTCTTGGCCAGAATGGGCCTCACTAAAAAGATCAGGTGGGGGTGAGCCTGGTGCGTGGCTCCATTCTGTATGTGAGTGGAGGTGCAGGAGGTGTTGTCAGGAAGGCACTGTCTTGAGGGCCTCACAGCCCAGCCATCAAGGTCAGTGGAGGCAGTGAAGATTAAAGTTGTGTGACAGGCTGCGGTCCCAGCATTGGGGCAGGGCAGGAGCACCTAGATGGGGGCTGGAAAAGCTTCCGGGAGCTGCTGGTGCCAGCCCCACAGCTGAGAGGGAGGAGCCAGGTAAGAAGCAGGAGGAAGGGAGCTGCAGCCCTTTGCAAAGGCCTGCTACGCACTCCCAGCTGGAAGCACACGGCTGCTGCAAAGGAACCTGTGGGACCTCTAGCCTTCTGCCTCCTGGGGCCCGTGTCTCTGTGGCACCCTAGAGCCTTGGCTGTGTCCTCACTGTAGATCCTGGAGGTGGGCTTGAGGCTGATGGCCACTGTCATGCATGGGGGCAACAGAGAAGGAGGACTCAAGAGCAAGTGTGTCCCTGAATGGTCTTTCTGTCTGCACTGACCCCCAGGATAAAGAGCCCCGTGGGATCATCCCTCTAGAGAACCTGAGCATCCGGGAGGTGGAGGACTCCAAAAAACCAGTGAGTGTTTCTGCTGAGATACTTTTCGGGGAAGTGGGAGAGGGACAGTAGTCCTTGGAAAAAACAAAAGAAATTTCAAAGACTTTTTAAGAAAAACACAACTTGAAAAGTGCTCTCACGCCTTCAGTTTTGGCTGACTTTAAATTATCTTTGGGGTTCAAGCCAATTTCTGCTGGGTCCCTCTGCGTCAGTATCACTTACCTGAGGTACAGAGATTGGCCCTCCTTCAGTGGCAGCAGTGCGCTCCTGACTGAACTGGGTATTTGGTACCCTCGGGACACCTGGTATGGAATGCTGGAAGGTGTGTAGGTGCGCTTCCAGAGACACTGAGTTCACCCTATTTCCTGTCTCTTAGGAGTGGCGCCAACTCCTGCGGGCCAGCTGGTCATAGGAAAATATATACTGCCTGGATGTTAGGATAGTCAGAATAGAATTTTCTGGGAAATAATTTTAACATTTGCTTGGGCTGCAGCTTTCTAAGATCTGTCCATCGCTGTCTTCTGTTTAATCACAGAACTGCTTTGAGCTCTACATCCCTGACAACAAAGACCAAGTAATCAAAGCCTGTAAGACTGAGGCTGATGGGCGGGTGGTGGAAGGGAACCACACCGTGTACCGGATTTCAGCCCCTACACCTGAGGAGAAGGAAGAGTGGATTAAATGCATTAAGTAAGTAACATCGGTTCCACCAGACCCTGACTCCCCTTCCTCTCGTACCTGCAGTCCTGGCTTCAGAATTTGCCCCTTGTGCGTGTCCCTTAGGGGGAGCCCCAGACTAACTGCCAGTCATGGGTTCGCATTTGGAAGGCTGCCCTGTGTGGAGTCCCTCACCACTGTCCCCCTGGGAAGGGCGCTGCGCCTTCTGTGTGAGGAGGGGCACCCACTTCCTGGGCCTGCCGAGCGGATGAAATGAGCTCATGCAGGAGGCAGGCTGGTGCGCTGCCTGGCCTCTGGCAGCTTCCCCGGTGACAGCTGTCACGGGAACCAGGCAGATCCCTCAGCAGGCCACTTCAGGAGGTGATCCTGTTGTTGGCGAGGCTTTCACCACCTGTTCTTGGTGTTTCCTGAGAGCTGTGGGGACATTACCCCGGTGAACAGGTTCCCAGTCAGCTCACAGAGGTGACTCACTGGTGCCACCAGCTGCCTGGCAGGGCCACCGTCGTGTGGCTGATAGGTCTGGATTCGAACACGGCTGTTAGAACACGTAGCAGGCCTCTTCCTGAACATAGGTGTGAGGTTGAAACAAGCACAAGCCCCGTCTCGTCCCATGTCTGGTGCATCTCCTTGACTGCCACTGTGTGGACACAAGGGTTGAGGACACTGACTTAGCCACCTCAGGGACGGTTGACTGGGGCACACCTGAGTCATCTAGTTCTGTCCCTTACTCGTTCTGTTTTCTCCCATTTTCTGTGCTCCAGAGCAGCCATCAGCAGGGACCCTTTCTACGAGATGCTTGCAGCACGAAAAAAGAAGGTCTCTTCCACGAAGAGACACTGAGTGTGCCGCCAGGGTGTGGTCCACCTGCAGAGCTGCGGCCTGTCCCCTGCGCCTCCACTGACGAGCACTGCGGAGCGGAGGTGTCCTCAGCCGGCCCTGCCGGAGCCCTAGAGACTAGCTTCAGCTTTCGCGTTTTTCTTAAGCGGGGGAGAAAGGGTGGGCAGTAGTCACTGGGAAGGGGACTGACGCCTGCAAGCACAGGCTCTCGGCCTGTCCCTCTCGGAGCAGAGCTCCCGACCCGGGGCAGCTGCACCCTCCGCTCAGCGGCTCTGCGGCAGAGCTGGGAGAGCCCTGTGCACCTCTTGGTCCCCTCCTGCGTGGAGCCTTCCTCCGGGCACCGCATACACTCATTGGCTGTGTGGTTATACGGGAAGAGGAGAGGCGGAAAGGAGGCGAAGCCACGTACTGTAAAAATCTATTTTTGTTTTCTAAAAAGGAGCAGAAGGCAGCTGCCCTGCCTGTTTGGGGACCTGCTAGAGAGGGGCTCCCAGGCTGCTTCGGCTCCTCCCGGCAGGGCCAACTGCCACCTGCCGGGGAGTGCTGCCCAGTGGCCCCTCTGGGCGAGAGAGGGCTGGCACCGTACAGCCGCGCAGGGAGGCTCTGCAGTGGGTGGTACGGGCAGCTCCAGCCCAAGTGCCTGTGGGCCTCCGGAAGAGCAGGGAGGGCACTCACTGGATACCTCTGGCGTCTGTCTCCCTCAGAACCCAGGTCTTGCTGGGCTTTAAATAGAAAGTCAGCATTTTCTTTGAGCTAAATACCTAATAACCAAAACTGTGAGGAGGCTATCCCAACAGGTTCTGGGTGACCTCGCTGGTTCCTATCTGGTTTTTCTTTCTCATCCCCAAATTCCACTCCTCGTTCTAGAGGAAGGTCTTACCTGATCCCCGTGGGGCTTCAGCCTTTTCTGCCTCAAAATGGCCCTAATGAGGCTCCTCTGGTGCGCTGTGTGGTGGCCTCCAGGGGGCAGGGCCTGGTCTGCTCAGCAGGGGCAGTGGAGTGGGAGGCGGGGTCGCGCTCCCTCCTGTCCCCTGCAGCCTGTGTGTGAGTGGCCGCCCCTCCTGTAGGTGTGAAGGGAGCCATGAAACGCAGCATTCTCCTGCTGTTCTCTCAGGGACTCTCAAGGGCAGCTCCTGCCACGTGGCCAGGCAGAGCAGGTGGTGGCTGGCATCTCGGCACACCCTCTAGTGTCCGGGTCAGTGCGAAAGAGCCTGGTCCTCACGGTGGTGTGGACCGGCTCCTCTGACGCCATAGGGTAGGGAGCATCTCTGGAAATAGCTTTGCAAAGGGTGGGAGGCCCAGGGAGGGCGGCATTCTGGCCCCTTCCTGTAGCTCTCTCCTGGTGTGGCTTCAAGCCTTCACCCAGAGCTTGTGAGGGTGGTGAAGTGGGTCCGGGCTGGAAACCCGAGCTCTCTGGCAGAGAACCAGAGCGGTGCACCTGAGCTCCTCTTGGAGGCCCAGGCCCTCGCGCTGGTTCTCACGGATGTTTCCTGGACAGAGGCACCTGGGTCAGTATTTGTCTATTTATCAGAGGTGTAAATAATCCATGTATAGTTTTTCTTTTAGATTATTTTGTATTTGTTTAAAAATTTTTTTTGTCAAAATATGGAATATAATGAAATAACTGAAAGTTGTTGACAGGGTTTTTAAAAAAATTATAATTACTATTCCAATTGTTTCTGTTCCTTTGTTTTTGCCTTGTAAACTAGCGCCAAGGAACTCTGCAGCAAATAAACTCCAACTCTGCCCAAACCACTTTTGTTGTCTGCAGTGGCTGTTTTTTCACGGGGCTCCCACAAGGGGACAGGGGCCTCTAGCTGTGCGGTGAGACAGAGTTTGTCACTCCTGTCTCAAGCACAGCTGTGAAGAAAACTGATGGTGGGAGGCCTTGTCCTCTCTACAGGACAGAGCAAGGAAAGAACTGGCTTCATCTTGCCTCCTCCCACCTTTCCAGGAAGAAACGAGTAGCAGACACCCAGCTTCAAGATCAGGAAATATGCCTCAGTCGCTATCTGTTTTCAGCATATTTCACCCTGCAGAGATGCCAACATAGTGCCAGGGCATACACAGGACAAGGTGCAGAGAGAGCTCAAGGGCAGGAGCAGGCCCTTGGGGGTGCCCTTGGGGAGCAAAGAGCCAGGTATGGACCTTCGCTGGGCAGACTTTTCCTCAGCTGGGCTCATCTCTGCATTTGCCAGGACAGGTGAGGAGCAGCTGCCCACGTTCAGGCCCAGCTGACTCTGCACTCTGCTTTGTGTCCTTCCAAGCAGCCTTGTTTCTGCCTGCCTGTCTTAGCTCTGTCAGTGAGTCCCTCTCTTGTGCGTATTCTTAGTCTCCTTGCCCTGTGATTCCTTTCAGTCAAGCTCTAAAAATATCTAAGTTTTGTTTAAGAAATAACTCCCTGAGTTGCTCTTTTGTCAGGAGCAAGAGAAAGACATGAGCTCTTACCCTTTTCTGCAGCATTACACCAGAGGTTTGTGTTGGGACAGGGGCAACAGGAGGAACAAGAGGCATCAGGAGGACAAGAGAGGCCAGATGCCTGGCAGGTGATACGACCATGTAGACAGAAAATCCTGAGGAATCTATAAAAAGACTACTAGAGCAAATTAATTCAGTAGGATTATAGGACATAAGATCATTATATAAACGTCAGTTGTTTTCAATGCATTAGCAGTGAACAACCCAAAAAAGTTAAGAAAACAGTTCAATTTTTAATAGCATTAGAAATAATAAAATAGGGATGTTTCCTTAATGTGTAAAACATACTAAAGACATTAAAGAAGACATAAAGATCTCAGATTCATGGATTACAGGACTTAATACTCAGATAACAGTACTCATCAAATTTATCTACAAATTCAAGATAGTCCTTATTAAAATTCTAGCTGCCTTTTTTAAGGAAATGAAAAGCCTGTCCTAAAGTTCACATGGAAATGTAAGGGACCAGGAATAGTAAAAACAACTTTGAAAAAAACCAAAATCGGAAGACTTATAACTCCCAGTTTTACAATTCACAATAATTGGGACTCTTAAGCTCAACATCTCTGACCATCAGAAAAATGCAAATTAAAACAGTGCTAAGAGTCCATCTTACTCCAGAAAGAGTGGCACTCATTAGGAAATCAGATGAGAACAATGCTGGCGAGGCTGTGGTGAGAAAGAGCCCTCCTTCACTGTTGGTGAGGATGTAAACTGGTGCAACTATTATGGAAATCAGTGTGAAGGTTCCTCAGAATACTGAAATTAGAAATTCCACGTGACTTGGAGATCCCTGCTACGTGTCTTCCCCAAAGAGTTTTAAGGCATCATACCACAGCCATCCATGCATACAAGTGTTTATGGCAGCACACCTCCTAATAGTTACATCCTGGAAATAGCCTGTATAGCCAGCAACAGAGGACTGGATAAAGCAAATGTATCTTTGTAATGGGATACTACTCTGCTATGAAGAATGACGTGTGAGGCATTTGTAGGAAAATGGTTGCACCTAGATTGTTGAGTGAAATAAGCCAGATACACATGCTTGGACACTACAGTGCCCCTCATTTGAGGGGTAAAGTACAAACAGAATAGTAAGCATGGAGAGAGCTCTTGCAAAAGGGATGTAGGGCAGGGCAAGTGGGTGAGGAGGAGGGGAAGGGAAATAAATGGAATAAAGATGTGCTGTGCACAGGAACCTAACAACCTCAACTGATGTAAACATACCATAACATGAACAAGAATGAAAAATGGGATAGGGGAACTGGAGGAGGAGGGAGGGAAGGGTGGGAAAGGGCAAGGGGATTAAAAAAGAAACAAGCCATGGTGTGTGCCTCTGACCACTCTCCAAGATGATTATAAACTGCAGGAGCTGCAAACATGCACTAATAAAGTAATTTTTAAAAAAGGACTGGTGCTGGCAGAAGGGTGAACATAACAGACCAGTTGGAGAATCCATTGAAAGTTGGGGAAATCCCCATACATTTATATGCAGTTGGTTTCAGATGGTGCCAAGACAGTTTGGTGGAGATAAGAACAGTACTATGTTGGAATATCTTTATATTATGTTGGACTATATTTATATCCATGTGCAAAAGAATGAAATTAGACTCCTATATCTATAAAAAGCATCTCAAAAGGGATTTAAAAAATTATAAAAGCTACAGCAAACTCTTAGAAGAAAAGTATGAGTTAGAATTACGGTTGTTAGATATGACCCCTGAGGATGTAGAAGGAAAAACAAGTCAGACTCAGTTTCCCCTCATGTACACACATGGTGCCTTGTGATGCCAGATGCCATAGGGGTTTCCCACACTCTAGGCCAACAGTTCCATGGTGGGTACCAGCTGCGTGTCCTCTGATCCTGGAGGTGGTGTTGGGTTCCACAGGTTGTCAGCTTAGTCCCCAAGACTGCCACCCCCACTTTTGATTGATTCCTGTGGGAAGCCCCAGGTGGTTTTTACCTGTGCTTTGACCAACTAGTATAAACGGGGGCTCCCCAACCCCTCTTCAAGTACAGTTAACTTGCTCGGGCAGCCACAGAACTCGGGTAACATACCAGGCCAGTTCAAAGGACGTCACGAAGGTACAGATGAAGTGTGGGCCCTGTCTGCCGGGGTGTTCCCGGAGTCCTCGTGGCCAACTGTGGGCGGGGAGCCAGCAGGCCTGTCTGCCTGGCAGGCTTGGCCCCTCTGGGCAGCATGGCTCCCTGTGGGGTATGGGCAGGACCCCTCTGGAGTGGGGGCCAGGTCCTCACCATCTTACCTACTACTGTCCGACAGAAGTCAAAGATGAGCCAGGAACCTCGCCTGCATGAAAACCAAAAGACAAAGATAAATTTGACTTTATCACGATTGAAAACTTACACTGTTTTTGTTTTTTTCTTTTTTTAACGCGTCCTTTAGAGGATACGGCTGTGGCTTGGGTAGCCCTTCAACCGTCACATTGAAATTTGGGTGCTGTGGCAACAGTATAAAGAAAGAGGCAGGATCTTTACACCATGCTTGGTGCCATTATTCCAGGAGTGAGGAGTGGGGTTCCCCTGCCTGCCCTCTCCCCCAGATTTCTTAACCTGGTTATCTGTGACTTGCTGCAGAAAGGACAAGGACTTCAGCTTCTGAGATCGCACCAATTGTTACATGAACAGGGAGCAGAATGTGTCCTGACCAACTTGGGGGTCAGGAATAGATGACAATAGTCGCAGCTGGGGCTGGGACTCTTCCCTCCCTCATGTGGTCCTCTGTGCATCTCAGCACGTGACCTTTCATGAAACCGGCTTCTCTGCTCTCGGCGTAGCGCTTTGTACGTCCTCAGCCGCGTGAATCTGTGTTTGCCATGAGGCTGCTTCCGGCTCAGACTCTGCTTAAAATTTTGTCACCAGAGTCTTAGGCCAGAACGGGCTCCTAGGGTCCTGATGTCACTGGTTACTGTGGGTCCTTGCTTGAATGGGAGTGGAAATTAAAGCAGTAGTATTAATTCAGAGGTGAGAGTTTTAATGGGAAAGGAAGAGAAAATAAAGGGGAGCACAGCTTTGGCAAAGATCAAGTCGGTCTCTTAAAGTCAGAGAAGGTAGGAAAAAGGCCGCATGTTGGGGAGCTGAAAGGTGCACTGGTACAAAAGAGGCCAGTGAACCGGCCTGTTCCCAAAGAGCAGTGACCATGCTTTTGGGGTGCATGGGAGAGTGGGGTCCTGTTGCTCCTTATCTCAGTCTTGGTGTGGCAGCACTGGGGGACCGCATAGCTTGTGGGGTATTCAGTTCTCATGAAATGATTGTCGCTGCTTGGGGCCATCTCAGTCGTGGGAGGATCTGCTTTCCTGGGACCCAGGTGACGGTAGGTTTAGGCCAGTGGTGGCAAACTTATGGTATGTCTATTGTTTTAAGACAGAAGATGCTGTTTTTTATAAGCTACAGCCTCAGCACTCAGGTTCCACACAGTGCTGGCGCTCTGTGGTAAATCTGGGATTGGGTGGCCGTTTGGCCCTCGGTCTCCATAGGTTCAACATGGCTGGTTTCAGACGGTGGCTAGAGACACAGGCGTCACTCCAGGGAGGAGCTCTGGAGCTGGGTGTGGTAAATCCCGCAGCCAGATTGTCTTACGTTGTCACTGTCCTCATGGCTGGGACGGAACATCTGACACCCAAAACTTAACGAGCAGAGGTTTTATTTTTGGCTCTCGTTGCTGTCCGTGGCGACCTGGTTCTGAGGCAGAGAGTAGCACAGAGGAGGAACAGTGGCTCACGTTGAGACAGCCAGGAGGCAGAGTGAAGGCCGGAGCCAGGGAGGGACATGCCTAACCCTAACGCTAACCCTAACCCTAACCCTAACCCTAACCCTAACCCTAACCCTAACCCTAACCCTAACCCTAACCCTAACCCTAACCCGCTGCTCACCAGCTGTAACACCCCTAGAGCTCAGTCACATCCTGCACCCGCTGGCTCTGTGTGCGTGAGGCTTTGGGGGGATACTGCAGACCCACACCGCAGCACGGGGGCCCCTGAAACCCAAGCGTGACTTCAGCTACTCTTCCTTGGGTGTGCTCAGTCCTGCAAGGGGCTAAAGTAGGCTTTCCCTACTTACACCCAGCGCTTCGAGGGTGTACAAGGCGGGGGTCACTGTGGTAACCTGCCCCTGGGTCCAAGCGAAGAATCACAGCTTTAAGCAAAAACCACTTGTAAGTCCTTGGCTCCCTCAGAATAAAACAAATCCTTCTTCAATGAGTAACAGGGTAAAGGCCCAGCAGTTTCTTCTGGGTCTTTATGGTAGTATCTGTGGCATGGCTGTGTCACTAACAGACCAGGACAGCATTCACCCAAAAAGACCAAAAGGATAAAGGTGGTGGTAAAGTAGAAAAGGAACTCAGTATGGACCCTCCAAGGAGAGAAGAAGCCATCTGGTGATGGAGTCGGGTCATTCAGGAGAGGACCAGAGGTGAAGGGTGGGCCGGCAGCGGTGCGTCTTGGCCAGCCGAGGTCTGCCTGCTCCTCACCTCAGGCTGGGCCCAGGGAGCTTTGTCGAGGGTAGGAAGCGGTGCTGCCTGGCCGGGAGGGAGGAGGCGACTCGTCACAAAATATCTGTTGATCTGATTCATCTGTAGCTCCTGGAAGCCAGTGTGACTGCAGGAGAGAATGACTTCGATGCAAGACGGAGTGAGTCACACCAGTGACCAGGTCCTTCCTCACTGCCACGAGCAGTGTCCTGTTAGCGGGAAGCCTGTGAGTCCTAGGGCGCACATCCTCACTTTTTTCTGATCAAAAGCGAGACACAGCTGCAACTTACCGAGTTCCTGTGTCCCAGCGTCTTTTCCTTCATTTTTCTCACACTTAACCCCCTCAGTATCCCCATGACATGCAGCTGGTCGTCCCCAGGAAGCTGAGACAGGGAGGGGTTAGTGCCAGTGTGGGACTCCAGCTGTGTAGGGCAGATTCACACCCAAGTCTGACTCCAAAGCACAGTCTCTTCGAGGTCATTATCCACTGTGCGCTTCTCCCTAACCCAGGCCGCAGGGCCCTGCTGGGTCCTGAAGGCACTGTGAAGTGTCTCCAGGACCTGCCTGGCGATGAGTCCCTGCGGTGGGGCTCCTGGGCTCTGCTGCTCCTGGCCCTGCTGTCCCGGCCTCTGCGTCTGGGTACCCGGGACAGCTTCCTACGACTCACACAGGGCCTTGTGGGCAAATGGATTTTCTTGTATTTTCTTTATTCTGTGAGTGAATCTGTAGTATTCCCAGCTGACTCCCGAAAGCCAGCTTCCTGCTAGACAGACACAGGTGTTCCTCCACAGCCTCGGGACGCATGGCTCAGCCACACGGCCAGCTTGGGGCCTCGCTGCCTCCCGCTCCTGTGTGCTTCAGGGATGTGCCGTTTCCCGGCCTGCATGGTCCCGGGCAGGCTGCACCTCAGGGAAGTGGTGTTCGCTTCCTGCCTTGGGCCTACTCTTTCCTGGCCCATCCCAGTGGCCTCAGGCCACCTGGCAGCTTTCTGCGAGTGTGAGTTACTGGACTTGATGATGGGAGTCTAATATGGCCAACAGCTAAGGCAGAGAATAACAGCTTAGCTTTCTTTGTTCTTTTTAAAAGTGCTTTATTTTAAAGAGCAGCTCATCTTTCTGATCTCCACTTCCTTCTTCTTCTGCCCTTGGCCCTGATGACAACTTCCTCCCTGCCCCGCCCCCCATAACCTTCAGTCCCCTTTTTGTCTCAGGCCAGTGGTGCAAGTGGAGAATTGAAGCGTCCAGGGCCTGGAGATCCCAGAGACCTGGCCTCCGCACAGCTGCCCATGTGCAGGGCCAGGCCAAAGGCTGACCTTCCAGGAGCTCTGCAGGGCCCGTCACCCCAGTAGCCGCTCGGTTTCAGTCTCTTGGGGCCTCGCCTTTGAGGACCTGAGATGGGGAGCAGAGACCCCAGCCCAAGGATCTTCTCGTTGAGTGGCAGCCCCTGGCACTCCAGGCGGCGTCTCTGATGGCCACCAACATTGTTCTGCCGTGTGCCAGGCCCCGTCACCCTGAGGGAGGGTGGGCTGTGCTTCACCGAGCTCTCAGGGAGCTGTGCGCTGATCATACCCCACGGAACCCCAAAGAGAGACCCTACCCAAGTCAGGCCGCCTGACAGAGGCCCCACCTCTTCCTACCTGCTCTCCTCACCTCTTCAGAGTGCCCGGGTGCCCTCGGCAGGACTTGTGTGGGATCCTGTGCACTCAGGTTGAGCCAAACTGTTAACTCTGCAAGGACGTTAAACCCCTGTGTTGGCTCCTTTTTTTTTGGTTTGTTTGTCTGAGACAGGGTTCACTATGCAGTTCAGTCTGACCTTGAGCTCTCTTTGTAGCCCAGGCTGGTCTCAAACTTGCAACAATCCTCTTGCCTCAGCCTCCCGTGGGCTGAGGTTCTAGGCATGCGCCACCAAGCCCAGCTCCTCTTGTTTAGCTTTTTCTCATTGTTGAGACAAAATACCTGATGCCCCAAATTAGGGAAGGATAGGTTTATATAGCTTACAGGTTTATTTAGCTTACAGTTTTTGGAGGTTTCATTCCATACTCAGTCCTGCTCCAAGGCAGGGTGACGTGGCTGAGGGGCAGCCATTCATGGCAGCTGCAAGCAACAAGAACAAAAAGGGCAAAAAGAAGGGACATGCACACCTCTTTCTGTCCCCTATATTGTATGCTGGTTACCCAGCCCTGGGCCTGTGCAGCACTCACACCACCAGTCCCAGCGCTAAACAAGGAACCAGTGACAAGGGCCAGATTCAGCCACCTCCATGACTGCGTGAGGCTTGGGGGCCACCCAGATGCGAACTATAACGCCTCCTCCTCCTCCGCACTTCTGACTTTGAATGTCACCTGTTCCCACCCTCGGCTTCTGTGTGTCAGCTCTCCTATGCCAGACCCAGCAGGAAGAGGATGGCATCTAAGCCCCCACCGAGTGCTGGGCACTACTCCCAACACAGGCCCTCCTGCCTGCCTTAGGGTGAGGACAGACCAGCGGCCACTCAGCCCCTGCAGGGTCTCCACCAAGCCCGAGGAGTCATCACCTTGAAACACACAGTCACCAGGCACTCAGAGACCAGGGGGCCCTTCAAACCGGAACTCGGGTCACCTGGGGGGTTAGGAGACCTTTCGTTGCCTTGACCCTGGGCTGGAATACAAGCAGGGAGTGCTTACCCAGGACACGGGATTCCCTAGAAAAGCTCCGTCCAGTGTTTAGAGCCTTCTTCCCAGGGAACGGAGCCCAAACCTGGGACAGGTAAGGCCAAAGCGCCGATTTCTGTGCTGCGTGTTGTATAATCAGCCTCGTTACGTTTTCCAAGAGACAGCAGCTGATGACTTCCCTTCAGTTTGTGCTCCACGGCCGAATCCAGGTGAAACCCCAGGATGAAGAATGTCTATCAACAGCTGAACCACAGCTCCGTTTCCATCCCGTTTTATCAGTTTCCTGTGGCTGCTGCCACAAATTACTTCAAACTCCGTGGTTTAAAAGCCACAGAGTAAGTTTCTCACGGTCCTCGAGGTCTCACTGGCCGTGCCCTTGGCTCATGGCTTCTCCTCCAGCCCTGCATCTTGCGCCCCTGTAGCACTGGCGGATCTTAGGCATCTCTCTGGCTTTGTCTCTGTCCCAGTCCTGGTCTTCCATGCACAAGGACCTTACCATCTTGCTGGGCTGCGTTACCCTGATAATCTCCCTATAATTTTTCTCTCCCTATAAATTTTGAAGTCAGGTGAGTGGCTGACTTCATTGTGACAAAATACCAGAAAGAAACAGTTTATAAAGAGGCAAGGGTTATCTTGGCTCATGGTTCCATGGTCTCAGTCCATGGTTGGTTGGCTCCATTGCTTTGCATTATAGGGTGAGGTGGGGCATGGTGGCAGGAGCCTCTGGTAGAAGAAGCTGCTCTCCTCAGGGCAGTGGGAAGGAAACAGAGGAAAGACCTTTGAACGCCATGCCGCCAGGGACCTAACTCCCTTGCACTTGGCCCCACCTCTTAAAGGTCCCACCACCTTCCTCTGACACCACAGGCCAGACACCAAGCCTCGAGGAACACAAGCCCAAACCATAGCAGGTCGGCCCTCATCCCGGCTGCATCTGCTGTTCCCTCTGACTTCAACATGGGATATAGTAGCTCTAGGGATTAGGATATATACGAGGCCAGGGAACCGTTTCCTGCCTTGCTATATTTATTATTTGGAATTTTAAGAATATAAGAGGACAAGAAGAATAACCCCAAATATTCCTATTACCCAGAATCCCCAGTGTTAACCTGTTGTCATTTTCCCCTCTAACTGTTAAAATGACAAGTGTCCCAGCTTCCACTAGGTGCAGAACAAGCAGCACCCCACCTCACTGGGGGAGAGGCCCTGCTGCTCCGGGAACTCACCCTGAGCCCGTGACAGGGTCAGACTTGCAGAGTGAGCTCCTCAGCACTGGCTCTGCTGGAGCAGGGCTGTCTCTTGTCACTGGTGTTCCCAAACACCACCCTCCCCACGGTTATTCATGTCACCTTGGGATCGCTGGGTACTTCTGAGGGAGCCGTGCGTGGCACCCTTTTCTGTGGTATTTCATCTGACAGGTCAGACCTGTTGTGCAAAGCCTCTGGGCCCAGTGCCAGGCACTGTGCTGGGTCAGGCTGTGTTACCACGCTGCTTCCCGGAGCCAGGTGTTTGGCAGTCAGGAGCCCGAGGCAAGGTCCTGGCCACTGTCCCTTCAGTTGGCAGATGGCATGTGGGCTGGGCACCTCTCTCCCTAGCTGTGCCTCCTACCCCCCACACCACCAGCTCTGGCCTCTCTGGCTGCCCTTAGGAAGGTCATGATCACCACTCCCTGTCGGGCCTTCCTGTGACGGGTTTGTGACCCCACCTGAGCTGTCCTCCCCCTGAGGTTCCTGCAAGGACGCTCCCTTTGGCACTGTGTCACTCAGCCCACTATGCCACTCAACACTTGCAAAACATTTTATTTCAAGATATTTTCAACTCACGTGAGAGATGGGAGAATAGTACAGGTAGAGCGTCCCCACCTACCGGCCTCTGAATGCCGGTTTTAAAGCCTTCTCCTCCATGTCGTTTTTTTTAGGTTTGAGTTTCCAGCTGTTTCTTTCTTTGCACGCACTTGTCAGAGGGCTGAATTAATTAGTCCGAGGGCTGCACTGCAGCTTTCTTCTGCCTCAGGGCTGATTCTGGGGGAGGAATCGGAATGCTTTGATTTCTTATTCTCTTCTTATGGTTTTATTTTATTTTGTGGTACCGGGGATTGAACCTAGGACCTTCACACTGAGCTAGATCCTCAACACTTGTTAATTTTTTTTATTTTGAGACAGCATCTTGCTAAATTGTCCAGGTGGGATTTGAACTTGAGAGTTTCCTGCCTCCTTGAGAGTTGCCTCAGCCTCACAGAGGGGTAGGAGTATAGGCAGGCATCACCACACCTGGATTCTTAAACTTTTACACAAAGTTGTTCCAGCTGCTCTTGGCTGAGCCTCTTCATTCACTTACTCATTCTGCAAACATTGACTAGGGTCTCCTAATCTGGAAGCCAAGTTTCAAGACTTGGATTCATAATTCTACTGAAAGAAAGGATGTCCACACACTTCAGCAGCCAGAATTCCAGCCAGTGTGAGTGTGGTCAGCTGAATAGGAAGAGTTTATTCATCCTTTTTATTCTGCAAACTCCTTTCTGCCATGCACACATCCAAAGCTCAGCTCCTGTTCGCTGTGAGCTTTTCTCTAAGAATTTAAGAAGAGAATAATAGCCTTCTCTGAGTTACATGGTATGAAATCATTGTCTTACTGGCACATGTCAATGAGAAAAAAAACGCACTGTGTAGAAGGTCTGGGGCCCGGGCTGGGCCGCCCCTGGAGTCTCCCTGGTCAGTGAGGCTGGAGCATCCAAACGACCCTGCTCCGGGACACAGCCTGCTCAAGGGACAGGCAGAGGCGGGTGCTGTGGGTTAAGGTGATATCTTTTCAAACAAGTAGTTTATACTTGGGGGAAATAAGGACATGGTGCCTCCAGGCTTTTCACACACCGATGAGCAGGAGTGTGGGTGACAGGAGATGGTGACAGGCGTGTCCTGGGGTCAGGTAGGACCACATGGCACAGTCAGCACCCTCCTTCTGGAACCTTCCATGTTGTGAATGTTGTAGGGACAGCCTCACCTACAAGTACTAAGTGGGAAGTAAGGAGTGACACAGGGTGTGGGTGGGTGGCAGAGGAGTGGGACTCTGTCAGAGGGTGCCGGGAGGCACTGGGGTGGCAATGCCAGGAAGTGTGACTGTGTCCTTGCCCAGGAAGGGACCCAGCTTTGGAAAAGCAGCTTTGGTGAACTGGCTGAGATTTCTGCCACTGGCCAAGCCTGTCCAGAATATTCAGAACCGACACTGAGTCCCTGGAACCTCTGACAACACAGAGATGCTGTGACATGCACACTGACAGGTCGGACCCTGGCATGCAACTTGCAGAGTGCCCGCTGGCAAGGACTGGCACAGCTGTGTCACGGGAGCACCTCATGCCCTTGTGGACCTCTGCAGAGCTGACAGCGGTGTGCATGCATGCAGTATTCTGTGCACAACTTTCAGTCATCACTACATCCCTCTAATCAGTTGTTGGACAGCAGGCAGATGCCTAGGGTGAGGGCCTTCAGGTTGTATGGCTCGGTCACGCGTGCCCTTGGGGGTCTGGAAAGCAGGGAATCTTGCAACAGTGTGCATGATGGTGAAGGTAAAGCGGTCGTCTGTCTTCCTGCGTGGATTTTGTGGAAAGTCGGCTCTGAGCGGTTCAGACCATCACACCTGCTGGTAAAGGCTTCTATTCAAAAGAATGGACCAGTGCTGCCACATGCGGGCAGAAGAAGCCACTTCGGCTGGTATATTAAAGAAGGTCTGATACAGAATCTACTTCTTCATAATTCAACAAAATTATGATTAGCAGGGTATGTTTGTGATGCATAACAATTATAATCATCTTACTGAGTTGGGTACACGTAGACATCACATCTTAATCATCTTTACCTACTCCTGACCGCTCTTCCTCCCACTGCCTTCTTGCCTACAAAGACTACCTCCCTGTCCCTACAGTCTCTCTTTTATTTTAAACTTAATTTTGTTTTGTGTTTTAATCTTTATTTATATTTTAGGTTTCTCATAGAAGAGAAAGAAGGCCAGGCATGGTGGCTCATGCCTGTACTCCAAGCACTTGGGAGGCTGAGGCAGGAGGATCAGTGCAAGTTCAAGGCCAATGTGGACTACAAAGTGAGCTCAAGGCCAGCCTAAAGTGCACAGCACAACCCTGTCTCAAAAAGACTGAACAAAGCAAACAAACAAAAACAAAAGCAGAGGAGAAAGAGGTGCGATGCAGACTCTTAGACACAGGGAAACTTCTGAACATTGAGACAACAAAAAAATGCGTGCACCTTGGGGCCACCAGGTTAAGTGAAATCAATCAGATACACAAGCTTCCATATGAATGGCTTCTCTCTGGTGAGAAACTCAGGGGAAGCCAGGAGGAACACGGAGAAGAGCTCTTGGGAGGTGGGAAGAACGTGTGCAAATGGGGAGGGGAACGGGTGGGTGAGGGAAAGGAATCTTAACAAAAGGAAAAATAGAAACAAAGGTTGTGTAAATGGGGAGGGGAAGAAGGGCTGAGGGGAGGGAGGGGAGTGGGAAGGAAGAGTTAGGACATTACGGACAGGTACAAATTCCCGCCGATGATCTGGCCACTAGGTATGGACACACGTACTAGGAAGAAAGAGAGAGACAGACGAAGAATGAGGGACCCCTCCAGCTCCCCAAAGACTGTCCCTGGCCCTGTCTGTCGATGGCACTGTTTCTCTGATGCAGAAAAACACCTTGGCTGTGAAGAGTTCCTGCTTCAGGGTCTTGCTCTTGGTTCCTTAGCTGGAACCACTTACTGAATAAATTCCGGATGTCCAGAGACAGTTCAGGCTCACGAGGAAAAGGCTGCTGCGTATTATCTGGAGGATTGAAATCTTTGGCAGAGCCCGTAACCCTGCTAGCCACTGGCCAACTGACTCTGGGCAGCCCATATTTAATCAGAACAAGCAAGGAGCCAAGTGGATGGAGGAAACCTGAGCAGGATCTTGGGAAGGGTTCAAGGATCCCTCAGAGCAGCAGATGATGCTAATAAGGAAAGCCATCCAGAAAGGTCTCCAGGTGGCCTCAGCTATGGCCTATTTTGCCCCTGAGGTCCTCATTCTTGGTTCAGCCATGCCTGGGCCACACCACAGCCCTGCATGTATATCCAGCTGCAATGACTCCAACAATCAATCATTTGTGGTCACTTTCACGTGAGTGCTTGTTGCGCAAATATAATTATCCATGAAGTTAGAGTCCTGAGATCTGCATAAAGAATATGGCCCGATTCATCTGTAATCCTCGCTTGTTAGGATGGAGAGGAGGTAGTTTTTCAAGAATTATTTGTGCAGATGAAGCCCACATGCACCAGGGGCATCGACTCTGCTGGTCCTGCTTGCCTGAGTGTGCCCAGTGCAGGAGGACGGGCCGAGCAGGCAGCCATGACATTACTGCCATCCAAGGGAGGCTGAGTAGGTGCTCGGCCTGCAGCCCACACCTGTGCTAAGCCAGCCCTGCTCCCAGGAACAGGAAACTTGTGCCGAAAGCCATGTAAGAGCCTAAGGTCTTCTGCTTCCAGCTGCAAGAGAATAACCACCCCCAACCTGAGTTTATGCTGGGAAACAAATGGACAAAGAGAAGAGGCAAATGGCCTCAGGCTCAGGACCACAAGCAGCACAGGCCTGAGGGTTTTGAGGGCGGGAAACCCCCGAGCTGAAGCTGCTGGGCTGGCTCGGACTTGGAGGCACGTTTTGTTTGCACAGCTTTGGAAGGTGAAGCCCAAGCAGGGAAGAGCCCTCGCTGGGCTGAGCTGGGAAAGGTCAGAGTTCTGGGCCAGTAAACCAAATGAAATTCTCAATCAGGGTTCCAGAGAGAATCATGTAGAAGTTAGCAAGGACACTCACTCTGCGTGCAGGCCAGGCTTCAGGAGGACTGAGAGCCAAATGTGTTCCTGGAGGGGCAGGTGGCTGTTCATGTCTCAGCCCAGCTCTAGAGGAGAGACCATTCAGGTGTGACCCCAGAGGGTCTGGCCTCAGTACAGCTGTGCCCCTGAACTATGGCCAAGACCAACATAGACTTTACTGCACAAAGGAAGGCCCAAGGAAACTTGATGAGATGGAATGAGACTGCCAGTAAGGTAACCATCAGCCAGAACATACTTCAACACTCTTTAAAGGAAGACAGCTGAATCCACACTGTCTGCTGTGTTCACCCCGACTTTCTAGCATATAACAGAAACTAACAGGACATGCACAGAAACAGGACAATGCTACGCCTAATCAAGGAAAAAAAGCAAATAAAAACAGGCTCCAAGATAACCTAATGTTGAAATTAGCAGTAAGGACTTTAAAACAGTTACTATAAATATATGATTAATTACTGCTTAATAAAATCTTCCAGGCACTTTAAGCCCGTGCAGGTAAGCCTTTTCGGCAGCTAACGCAGGAACAGCTGGGTAGGGAAATAGAGCTACAGGAATCTCCAGTCCTGCCTGGTTACACACACAAAACCACCTTGAGATGCATTATAGATTTAATCCCAAACCTAAAACTACAAAGTTTCTAAAATAAAGCCTAGAAGACTATCTCCATGAGCTTTGGTGTAAGCAGAGATTTCTTGGAGATCAAATTAGAACTATTTCATCTGGTTTGAAGAGTGCAGAAAGAATAAAAGGGGTACATCTCTGTAGCCAGGAGGCTGCAGGTGTGTGTTCCAGCTGCTCTGCCACCCTAGGCACGTGCCTGTCACCCTAATATGTGCCCCAGCAGGAGGCAGAATGCAATGGGCAAAATGCCTTGGGCTTCCTAGGAGGATTCTAACTCAGACTGAATGATTTTCCTCTGAAACTTCAGATGTACCTATAAATTTGTTAGCTACTGTGTTTTCCCAAAAATAAGACCTAATCAGAAAATCAGCGCTTGTCATTACCACAGTGATGACCAGAGGCTTGCAGAAGGTTACAGGTACCTCACTGTCCTCCGGCTCAGTGGTTCCTCTGTAATGGCAGCTAAGGCAAGGTACTGGGGCTCACATTTTTGATCTCTAGTTTTCAAGGCTGCTTATTTTCTGGTTAGGTCTTATTTTGGAGGAAACATGGGTGTTTGCTGACAGCTATCACTCAGATCTGTGTGCTTGCTGTAGCTTGCAGGAGGTACGGTGGAATGGGACTGCCAGTAAGGTAACCATCAGCCAGAACATACTTCAACACTCTTTAAAGGAAGACAGCTGAATCCACACTGTCTGCCTGGACATGTATCATCCTGGGGGTATACCATCCCCCTCCACCTCTAAGCGATATTCAGGCCACGTTTACCTCCATGGTCTGAGACTTCGTCTTCCAAACCCCTCCCTCCGAGCCCTCATTTGAATGTCTGACTTCAGAAGCATAACCCTTTCCCCTTCCCTGGCTGAGGGTCCTCTGTGATCACCGGCTCTTCGTTTTATGCATCTCCATGTCCTGTGTCCTTCGAGACTGGATCAGGAAATAGCCTTACTTACGTCCATGAAGCCATCTTTGAAAATCCCAGACTCTGGGCAGTCAGCTCCTTCGGTCAGCTCGGCCTGAGGCCCCAGGTCCCCAGAACCAGCCCCCTTGTGCTCCTCACCCCAGTGTAGTTCTCGGGAGAGCCCCTCTCTCCCTCCCAGCATCCTAATCTGGGGTGTCGCGTCACACGTGTGGCCTCATGGTCCCACCCAAGCCTCCGGGTTGCAGTGGAAGGGCCATTCCTGCTTGGGGCTCCTGTTGCTGTGGAGGAGAAGGGTGGCCATTCTTCTCCCTCCTCATCCCTCTCAGGGATCCAGTTGCAGATCATAAGTGAAAGAAGCTTGAGAGTCTTTGACTCTTCAAGTTTTGAGCTCTTTTTTAGGTTTAAAATTTAGGCCGTGGAGCTGGGTGTGGTGGTGCATGGCTATAATCCTGGCACTCAGGAGGCTGAGGCAGGAGGACTGATGTGAGTTTGAGACCAGTGGTAAGTTCAAGGCCAGAAGCAACTGCAAAGTGAGACCCCATCATGAGGCGATGGAGTGAGAAGTTCTTCAGCAGGTTGGTCCTGAGAAGGATAAAGCTGCTCGATGGGCTGGGAGAGCAGAACAAGGACCAGCGGTGTCCGTTCTAAGACTTAAGGGAGCCAGAATGAAGGACTGCGGTTCCCTTCTCGGAACTTAAGGTTTGGACCTGAGCTGGCCCCTAGGCCTCATGTGGCAAAGGGCTGGTCCCCAGTAAAGCCACACTCTGAGCCCAGGCCTTCAGGAGGTGACCGGATGACGAGGGCTTTCATCTCATGGGGGGATTAATCACAGAGGGTTCATGTGTGAGTGGGCGTGGGGGCTTCACTGCAGCTGGCCCACCTCTCTGTGGACCCCAAGCAGCTGGGCCAACTCGGGCCTGTGATCTCTGCCACTCAGGGAAAAGAAACCTGCCCTTTCCCCCCTGCATCTGGGAGACTGAACCCTTTTTATTATGTTGAACCCTGGGCCTTTTTATTTATTTATTAATTTGGAGACAGGGTCTTGCAAAGTCACTAAGTTGTCCAGGCTAGGCTGGATGGACCTCGTGATCCTCCTGCCTCAGCCTCTGCAAGTGCTGGGGTCACAGGTGTGCACCACCATGGCTGGCCAACGTCTCCTCCTTTAAATGGGTTCCTCTCAGGTGTTTGTCACGGGGCTGGAGAGCTGACCAACATGGAAACCTTCCGGAAGGACAGCTCACAGGCTCTGGCAGATCCAAGTGGCTTTAGGACAGACGTTCCTTTAGTTCCAGCCAGTTTGGGGTGAGGGTAAGTATGTAGGTTGTGAGTAACTAGGCAACTCGAGGTGCTGTGGACCTGTCTGTCACACGCTCAGGAGCCCGGGCTGGGAGGTTCCCAACAGGCACGAAGCTTCCGCCCAGGGCCTCCACCCTCCTCAGCTGCTCTGGCTCTCACCATCACATCTGCGTTCCTGCCAGAGAAAGGGGCTACCACCTTAAGGACACTTCCCACTTGTGCCACACAGCTGCTTGGTGGCCACGCTCTCTGGGAGGAGTGAGGACCATTGCCAACGTGTGAGAAAGAGGAGTGTGGATGTGGACTCTCATTGTCCCTGCCGGGTGCAGGCTGCCCACAGGTTTACCCCCGGGGAATCTGAGATTCCAGAGGGAACAGTGAGGGTCCCCAGCACCAGCAGTGGACCAGAAACCCTGGTCTATAGAGAGAGGGACAGTGAGATGCCATCTTGCTCAGCTGCCACGCACAGTGTGGCTCTTGATCACCCTTGTCCCATGCACCATGGGGGACACAAGAGTCACACAGCGCTGGGAGCCGCAGGTGCCCTAGCAGGTGCCAGTTCTCGTCCTGTGAACACTCATGGCCCACATGCACCAGGCCAGCGGCTGGGACCTCTTCGTGGTAAAGAACCGTGGTAAAGAAGTGTCAGTGTGTCCAGGGCGCCCTCCCCCACCAGGCTGCTCTGAGGGCGCAGCGCCCCATCTCTGGGAGGTGACCCTGCCCCCCCTTCCCAGTACTAAGTGAAAACCAAAATTCATTAAATGAGAGTCAAATGGTGGATGTTTAGATCCATTTTACAGAGGGAAGCTGGGGCCAGGGAAGGTTGCCTGGGGCACCTTCTCCTCCGTTGGTGACCGGGAGGGAGGGTTTAAAACCAGGCCAGCAAAGAGAAGGCTTTTTCTGTTACCCGACTTGCTGGGGGAACCTCACGTATGTGTACAACGCCCACAAAATTTTAGAGCTGGAAGAAATATTTTGAATACAGCTCAATTCTCCCTGCTCGTTGGATGGATGGAGGACCTGAGACCCACGGGGTCTCTGCACTGATGGGCTACACAGAAAGACCTTGTCACAGACAAACAGACA